>JAKFHT010003100.1:0-11390 GCA_023783455.1 Erythrocebus patas | reverse complement strand
TAAATGGACCAGCCCAATTTCCCATCATTTTCTTCCTTTCCCCATTTATCTCATGATTGGCTTTGTTCCCAGTGGTTCCATGGATTGTAGCCTTCTCCCTGACAATTTCAGTTCAATCTCTCTCTTATCAATTGGGCTGGGCCAAAGCAAACATTGTCCTGTAGACAGATTCTTGTCTGTCATCTTGTGTATGCATAAAGCTGGTCCTGGAGTCACTTTTCTCAAAGTTAATTCATAAAATGCTCTCTCATATACTCTGGCCTCAAGATGCATCTGACTTGCATTTTAGACCCTTCACTGGACTTGTAGAAGTGGAAATGAGAATAAAAAGGAGAGAGGTTGCAATGATGAACCTCATGATGTATGCAGTTTTGAAGTCCTGCCCTCTGCATGTACTTTTGGAGTGATGTCCCTTTAGAATGTCATAAATGTTCTCCAGTTAACATCAGCTCAAGTGAGTCCATGAGGTGAGAACACTGAGACCCTGGCAACTCCATCCACGTTGGCACTAGGCTGTACATCTGGGGCTGAAGACAAACCTGACTCCAGGCCAGTGGGGAACTCCCACCTGTGACCCCGGTTCTAATTTAGTTTCCTAAGTGGGGCTCTTTGTGCTTAGTTTTAACACTTCCCATTCAGAGGAACAAGTGATGATTAAGAGTTGACTTAGTTGGGTTGCTCAAAGAGGACTCAAGAGGAAAATCGATGTGTAAATGATGTATTAAAGCAATGATTTCTGCAGAAAGAGGCAATGGAGCTGGGGATGAAGGGAGGAAAGTTAAATTTCCCAAGAGAGTGTGTGATTCCAGGCAAACATCCCTGTGTTCAGCAGCTTAAACTACGCACTTGGATGAGGACAAGGAGGCCTGGCTCTCCTGTGGCCATGAGAGGGACTGTCAAGACACTAGAAGAAGGAATAGAGCAGAGTTCAGAGAGCAAAGAGGACATGGGGACAGAAAGGGCCTGTCAGGGTGGGAGCCCATGGGACACAGAGGTAACACCAGACAGAGGTTACAGCAGCTGTTGGAGAGAACAAATGGAAGAGAAAAAGCAGTGGGAGAATGAGCTGTCACCATAGACAGAGAAATAAGGAGTGCAGCTATCAGCCATAGATGTGATTACCTCTGCACCCTAAGCTTGCAGGCCAGGGAATCTGCATGCCAGTCTCCACTTGCTGAGCGGGAGTTTTCTTTTGATGATCTTTGGTTTCAGGACACTGGAGGCATGAATCTGGCCAATGACTTGACACCCTTGTGTGTTCTCTGCTGAGCCTTCAAGTGCATCATCTCCAGCTGGGGAGGGTTCTTCATCCCCAGGGAGGGCTCTAAAACCAGATCTGAAAATAAAACCACAGCCAATGGGATCCACTGGCACCCATGATCTTACTGTGACTTTCTCTTCCACCCAGAGGACATCAAATCAGGAAAGTGGCCTTGGACAAGAAAGTCCAAAGGGTGAGGGGAAGCCAATAGAGTCACTTTAATATTTTCTTTTTTTGATCTTTCCTACATTACTGAGCAATGGTAAGATTGCCAGGAGCCAAAGGCACTGCCAATTCACAAAAATATTCAAGAAACATAGGATTAAGAAACACAAATAGCTTCCAGGTAGATAAGGCAAAGGCAAGGAAATAGCAGTGTATGTAGGCTATGCTTTGGGGAGAGCAGAGATTATGAAAATCAAAGTTAAATCAGAGCTGGGTTCAAACAGGAGATGGGAATGGAAGGGCCTGGCAGGGTGGCAGCCCATGTGGCACAGAGGTGAGACCAGACAGAGGTGACAGCAGCTGATGAGAGAAAGAATCAGGAAGACTAAACCTAGAGAATTTACAAAAGATGTATCATTATATGATTTACTGCATATATATGCACCGTAGATAGCATACACACCAGATATACATAGTCACACATAATAGGACAAATGATATAAATCTGAACATGTTAATTTAAAGAAATGCATGTATCTGTACATGTTAATTTAAAGAATAAATGTTATATAGGGATTTTGGAGAGATTGAATGTAACAGTGTCATCACTATTCTGGTCCATTCAAATTGGAAAAAAAATTAGAGACATGAGAAGAACGAGAAAGAAAAGGTGTGAAAGAAACAAATGACCTGGTAGACAGCAGGGAGAAATCACCAGGTGAAGCAAAATATTTAATGAAACAAAAGGCATTCACTCTTTCTTCTTACCGGGGACCTGGTTCAGGCTCTGGACTCCAGGGAAAGTGAGCAACAAGAAGTGTCTGAGCCTGTGGGGTGAATCTTGGCTGGGGGTGTGAGAATCCATAGAGAAGCAAAGGCGAGTCCAGTGGGAAGAAATCAGTTTAAATAAGTCATCCTGGCGTGTGTCAGGGACTGCATATCCCCCGACACTCCCTGAGCACCTTCCATGTGTCCTCTCCATGGGCCCAGATGGTCCTCGTTATCTCACCCAACCCTCCCTCCTCCTGAGGACAGGGGTCCCCTCATTCCTCAGCCGAGGGCATCGCCTGACAGATGAGCACCAGGCAGCCCCAGGGGCTCCAGGAGGAGATACTGAGTGGGACGGAGAGTGAGAATGAACACGACCCAGGTTTTAAGGAAATCTGAGCAGAAGTGGATCCCTGTGAGACAGGAACTGAGGACATGGCCGTGGACATGAGTGGAGAATTTGAACTAAATGGAATTTCATAAAAGACACTGATGTGAACACTTTCCATGTGAAAGTTGCCCTTTTATTTCAAAAAAAAGCAGGAAAAAAAGCAGAGGAAGCTGGACATGTCAGGAGACTGAGTGTGGGCCCAGGATTTACACTGTTACTCAATGTGCCTCATAGGTTGTTACTGAAAGTGCCTGATAGGGGAAAATTGGCTTCATGAGGGATGGGGAAGGACAGGAAGAAAACTGGCAGAGGAGTCTGTGTGAGAAAGGAGAGGAAGAGGGGCCCTAGAAAGCAGAGATCTTCATAACTGCTCTACCTCACAGGAGACATCATCCGTGAAGTCACTTTCTAAGTGTAAATTGAGCAGAAAGATAAAAGGATTAGATAACACCTATTCCTAGGTTTATTGGGCAATTCTTATGGAATCAGACCCTTCAGAAATTATAATAATTAATATTCCCAACAAGATTGCAGGTAGATATTATTTTTCAGCTATCTCAGATGAGGGAACAGAGATGTAAATAGCAAAAAGACAAAAACCTTGGCCAAAGTCAACAAGCAGAAAGTGGCAAACCCAGAACCTGAGAGCAGATTTGGTTCTAAGCTCCAGGCCTTTGCTCACCTCACTGGGTTGGAGCATCGTGAATTTCAACTTGACCCTGAGGAAGCACAGAGTGGTCCCATTCTCTCCTGCACCCACAGCACCGTGACCACCAACACCTGGATTAGATCTTCATGACTCTGTTTCCTTCCCTACCTTGGAAGGGCCGGTGGTTCCCAGAATCAGTGTTGGCTGCGAAGCTGCAGGTGGTGGAGGAAAGGCCCCGCCTGGCCAAGCCATTCCCACAGTGGAACCCTTGATCCAGCTGTAGTCGCAGACATTTGGGCACTAGGGTGCTTGGTTCCAGCTGTGCCTGTGAAGTCTGCACCTCTGACAGGTGGTGGCTCAAGTCTCCACTCCAAGTTCCTTGGGGACAGGCTACATTGGTGGGAGCTGAAAGGAGAAGGGGCTTCAGTAGGAACAATCTGAGTTTTCCCTTTGTTAAACATGCCCAGAACACGCATCCCTGATGTCCCTGCTCTCAGTAAAGCCACCCAGTGACCCACACCACACAGACAGACATCATGTCAGTGCAGACGATGTCACCTTTCCTGTCTGTGTCTGGGGACACTGACACAGCAGGGGCCCAGGCTGGGGTGTCCCTGAAGTGAAAAACCTCTGCTTCAGTCCAGTGGGCTTTGGATCGTCTAACAAGACCATCTTGATTATTCTGTTATTATTCATCTCTTTCCTGTGCCTAGAGGGAAAGTTCTAGAGAGCCCTCAGAGCACAGGAGAGAAGGAGCTGTTTTTCTCCATACACAGGCTGTAAGAACAGGCCAAGAGTTAGAGGTGCGAGGCTTTGAGAAAGAACCACGAGAAAGGGGGCTGGGATGCTGCAGACCAAACACTAAGTGAGGCAAAATTTCTGGGTTCTGGGACATTTTGAATTTCCCATTGCCTATAATGGTTTGACCCCTGCCCACACATATCCATCCTATTGCCATATAGTGGGTGTCAGCAGACAGAGGCAATGTAGGAGAGGGACCAGTCCCTTCCCGGAAATTCAGGGGCCACAAGAGCCACAGATCAGCACATGTGGTTCCTTAAGAAGGCAACAGAGGACACGATCCTCACATTACCCACTCCTCCAGTGGGGTTCGGGTGGCACCCCTTAAACAGATTCTTTCCATTTCCCCAGGGAGAGGAACACACATTCTGAGTGGACTAAGAAAAGACTTCCAATGACATTACGCCAGTCCAGGTTGGGCTCTGGATACATACGGGGCCTGCAGGGCTGGATCCACATTGCTGTGGGGTCCTCTCTCTCCTCCCCTCTCCACATCCTCATTCTCTGCAAGGTTTTCTGTTTTCTTAAAAATGCCTCAGTGACCTCAGCTCCAACATGGAGATGCCGCTGCCCACTTGGCAGTGTCCCTTGAGCCCTGAATGGGTTATAGCAGGACAGAGCTTGCTTGCAAAGGGGCAGGACATACAGCAGGTGCAAGGTCAGTGTGTATTTTAATTGTTTCATGAATCACTGTGATCCTAGAAAGTCATTTGCTTTTTGAAACTCAGGTAGATAAGGCAAAGGCAAGGAAATAGCAGTGTATGTAGGCTATGCTTTGGGGAGAGCAGAGATTACAAAAATCAAAGTTAAATCAGAGCTGGGTTCAAACAGGAGATGGGAATGGAAGGGCCTGGCAGGGTGGCAGCCCATGTGGCACAGAGGTGAGACCAGACAGAGGTGACAGCAGCTGATGAGAGGAAAGAATCAGGAAGACTAAACCTAGAGAATTTACAAAAGTTGCATCATTATATGATCTACTGCATATATATACACCCTATGTAGTATACACACCAGATATACATAGTCACACATAATAGGACAAATGATATAAATGCATATATCTGTACATGTTAATTTAAAGAAAAAATTATATAGGGATTTGGGAGAGATTGAATGTAACAGTATCATCACTATTCTGGTCCATTGAAATGGGAAAAAATTAGAGACATGAGAAGAATGAGAAAGAAAAGGTGTGGGAGAAACAAATGACCTGGTAGACAGCAGGGAGAAATCACCAGGTGAAGGAAAATATTAATGAAACAAAAGCCATTCACTCTGTCCTCTTACCTGGTGCCTGGTTCAGGCTCTGGACTCCAGGGAAAGTGAGCAAGAGGGAGTGTGTCTGAGCCAGTGGGGTGAATCTTGGCTGGGGGTGTGAGAATCCATAGAGAAGCAAAGGAGAGTCCAGTGGGAAGAAATCAGTTTAAATAAGTAATCCCGGGACGTGTCAGGGACTGCGTATCCCCCGACACTCCCTGAGCGCCTTCCATGTGTCCTCTCCACAGGCCCAGATGGTGCTCGTTATCTCACCCAACCCTCCCTCCTCCTGAGGACAGGGGTCCCCTCATTCCTCAGCCGAGGGCATCGCCTGACAGATGAGCACCAGGCAGCCCCAGGGGCTCCAGGAGGAGATACTGAGTGGGACGGAGAGTGAGAATGAACACGACCCAGGTTTTAAGGAAATCTGAGCAGAAGTGGATCCCTGTGAGACAGAAACTGAGGACATGGCCGTGGACATGAGTGGAGAATTTGAACTAAATGGAATTTCATAAAACAGACTGATGTGAACACTTTCCATGTGAAAGTTGCCCTTTTATTTCAAAAAAAGCAGAGGAAGCCGGACATGTCAGGAGAGTGAGTGTGGGCCCAGGATTTACACTGTTACTCAATGTGCCTCATAGGTTGTTACTGGAAGTACCTGATAGGGGAAAATTGGCTTCATGAGGGATGGGGAAGGACAGGAAGAAAACTGGCAGAGGAGTCTGTGTGAGAAAGGAGAGGAAGAGGGGCCCTAGAAAGCAGAGATCTTCATAACTGCTCTACCTCACAGGAGACATCATCCGTGAAGTCACTTTCTAAGTGTAAATTGAGCAGAAAGATAAAAGGATTAGATAACACCTATTCATAGGTTTATTGGGCAATTCTTATGGAATCAAGCCCTTTGGAAATTATAATAATTAATATTCCCAACAAAGATTGCAGGTAGATATTATTTTTCAGCTATCTCAGATGAGGGAACAGAGATGTAAATAGCAAAAAGACAAAAACCTAGGCTAAAGTCAACAAGCAGAAAGTGGCAAACCCAGAACCTTTGCTCATCTCACTGGCTTGGAGCATCCTGAATTTCATCTTGACCCTGAGGAAGCACAGAGTGGTCCCATTCTCTCCTCCACCCACAGCACCGTGACCACCAACACCTGGATTAGATCTTCATGACTCCGTTTCCTTCCCTACCTTGGAAGTTCCATTGGTTCCCAGAATCAGTGTTGGCTGCGAAGCTGCAGGTGGTGGAGGAAAGGCCCCGCCTGGCCAAGCCATTCCCTTGATCCAGCTGTAGTCGCAGACAATTGGGCACCAGGGTGCTTGGCTCCAGCTGTGCCTGTGAAGCCTGCACCTCTGACAGGTGGTGGCTCAAGTCTCCACTCCAAGTCCCTTGGGGACAGGCCGTCTTGGTGGGAGCTGAAAGGAGAAGGGGCTTCAGTAGGAACAATCTGAGTTTTCCCTTTGTTAAGCATGCCCAGAACACCCATCCCTGATGTCCCTGCTCTCAGTAAAGCCACCCAGTGACCCACGCCACACAGACAGACATCATGTAAATGCAGGTGATGTCACCTTTCCTGTCTGTGCCTGGGGACGCTGACACAGCAGGGGCCCAGGCTGGGGTGTCCCTGAAGTGAAAAACCTCTGCTTCAGCCCAGAGGGCTTTGGATTGTCTAACAAGACCATCATGATTATTCTGTTATTATTCATCTCCTTCCTGTGCCTAGAGGGAAAGTTCTAGAGAGGCCTCAGAGCACAGGAGAGGAGGAGCTGTTTTTCTTCACACACAGGGGTGTAAGAACAGGCCAAGAGTTAGAGCTGTGACGCTTTGAGAAAGAACCACGAGAAAGGGGGCTGGGAGGCTACAGACCAAACACTAACTGAGGCAAACTTTTATGGGTTCTGGGACACTTTGAATTTCCCATTGCCAATAATGGTTTGACCCCCTGCCCACACATATCCATCCTATTGCCATATAGTGGGTGTCAGCAGACAGAGGCAATGTAGGAGAGGGACCAGTCCCTTCCTGGAAATTCAGGGGCCACAAGAGCCACAGATCAGCACGTGCGGTTCCTTAGGAAGGTAACAGAGGACACGATCCTCACATTACCCACTCCTCCAGTGGGGTTCGGGTGGCACCCCTTAAACAGATTCTTTCCATTTCCCCAGGGAGAGGAATACACATTCTGAGTGGACTAAGACTTCCAATGACTTCACACCAGTCCAGGTCGGGCTCGGGATGGGGATGGGGCCTGCAGGGCCAGATCCACATTGCTGTGGGGCTCCTCTCTCTCCTCCCCTCTCCACATCCTCGTTCTCTGCAAGGTTTTCTAAGTTTTCTTAAAAATGCCTCAGTGCCCTCAGCTCTAATATGCAAATGCCACTGCCCACTTGGGAGTGTCCTTTGAGCCCGGAACAAGTTATAGCAGGACAGAGCTTGCTTGCAAAGGGGCAGGATATACAGCAGGTGCAAGGTCAGTGTGTATTTTAATTGTTTCATGAATCACTGTGATCCTAGAAAAGCATTTGCTTTTTTGAAACTCAGGGAGAAATGCAAAATGGGAAAGGGGATGGTCCCAGTATGAAAGGCACTTACTGACCAAAATAGAATAGAGGCCAACATCTTTGTTGCTAGTTTCTTTCTTTGTGTGTGTGTGCCTGTGTGTGTGTGTGTGTGTGACACAGGGTCTCACTTTGTTGCTCAGGCTGGAGTGCAGTGGTGCAATTGTGGCTCACTGCAGCCTCAACTAACCAGGCTCAGGTGATCCTTCTACCTCAGCCTCCTGAGAAGCTGGGACTACAGGTGTGTACCACCATGCCCTGCTAATTTTTTTGTAGAGACAGGGTTTCACCATGTTACCCATGCTGGTCTCAAACTCCTGAGCTCAGGTGATCCACCTCCTTGGCCTCCCAACATTCTGGAATTACAGGTGTGAATCACCACACCTGGCATTTTTGCTAATTTCATTACAACATAATCCAATATACTGAGGGACATCACAGAGTTACTTGCTCTTACTAGAAGATAATGTAATGGGTAAAATCCCCAACAATCCACATCAAATTCCCAGAATAGAAGTTAAAAAAAAGAGAATGAGCAAGAAGAAATGAAAATTGGATTTTGTTTTACACGTCCTGGGGACGCTGACAGAGCAGGGCCCCAGGCTGGGGTGTCCCTGAAGGAAAAACCTCTGCTGCAGCCCAGAGGGCTTTGGATCGTCTAACAAGACCATCACGATTATTCTGTTATTATTCATCTCCTTCCTGTGCCTAGAGGGAAAGTTCTAGAGAGCCCTCAGAGCACAGGAGAGGAGGAGCTGTTTTTCTCCCCACACAGGGTAGTAAGAACAGGCCAAGAGTTAGAGCTGCGAGGCTTTGAGAAAGAACCACGAGAAAGGGGGCTGGGAGGCTACAGACCAAACACTAAGTGAGGCAAAATTTCTGGGTTCTGGGACATTTTGAATTTCCCATTGCCTATAATGGTTTGACCCCCTGCCCACACATATCCATCCTATTGCCATATAGTGGGTGTCAGCAGACAGAGGCAATGTAGGAGAGGGACCAGTCCCTTCCCGGAAATTCAGGGGCCACAAGAGCCACAGATCAGCACGTGCGGTTCCTTAGGAAGGTCACAGAGGACACGATCCTCACATTACCCACTGCTCCAGTGGTGTTCGGGTGGCACCCCTTAAACAAATTATTTCCATTTCCACAGGGAGAGGAATACACATTCTGAGTGGACTAAGAAAAGACTTCCAATGACCTCATGCAAGTCCAGGTCGGACTCAGGATGGGGACGGGGCCTGCAGGGCTGGATCCACGTTGCTGTGGGGCTCCTCTCTCTCCTCCCCTCTCCACATCCTCATTCTCTGCAAGGTTTTCTAAGTTTTCTTAAAAATGCCTCAGTGACCTCAGCTCTAACATGGAGATGCCACTGCCCACTTGGAAGTGTCCCTTGAGCCCTGAATGGGTTATAGCAGGACAGAGCTTGCTTGCAAAGGGGCAGGACATACAGCAGGTGCAAGGTCAGTGTGTATTTTAATTGTTTCATGAATCACTGTGATCCTAGAAAAGTATTTGCTTTTTTGAAACTCAGGGAGAAATGCAAAATGGGAATGGGGATGGTCCCAGTATGAAAGGCACTTACTGACCAAAATAGAATAGAGGCCAACATTTTTGTTGCTAGTTTCTTTCTGTGTGTGTGTGTGTGAGAGAGAGAGTGACACAGGGTCTCACTTTGTTGCTCAGGCTGGAGTGCAGTGGTGAAATCGTGGCTCACTGCAGCCTCAACTAACCAGGCTCAGGTGATCCTTCCACCTCAGCCTCCCGAGAAGCTGGGACTACAGGTGTGTACCACCATGCCCCGCTAATTTTTTTGTGGAGACAGGGTTTCACCATGTTACCCATGCTGGTCTCAAACTCCTGAGCTCAGGAGATCCATCTCCTTGGCCTCCCAAAGTGCTGGAATTACAGGCGTGAATCACTACACCTGGCATTTTTGTTAATTTCATTACAACATAATTCAATATACTGAGGGACAGCACAGAGTTACTTGCTCTTACAAGAAGACAATGTAATGGGTAAAACCCCCAAAAATCTACATGAAATTCCCAGAATAGAAGTTAAAAAAAAGAGAGAGAATGAGCAAGAAGAAATGAAAACTGGATTTTGTTTTTACACGTCCTGTGAAGCTGCTATCTCAAGGGGCACTTGCTCAGAGGAAGGGTTTTCTGGACGTCATGGGGACAGGAACCACTCTGCTTTGCTCATCGGTTACGCCAGAACCTCATGAGGGACACTAGTTGTTGATGGTTTTCATGAGAATATAGCACTGAGACCAAAACTTGATTGAAACTAAAACCCACACGTGGAGAAAACCACTGGAGCTCTGCAGAGGATGCAAGCCTGGCCACGCATAAAGGAAGGGACGCTGGACTGCATCAGTGGAGGGAAGACCCCTCAGAGGAAGTAGAGCCACAGTCCCCAACCTTTTTGGCACCAGGGTCTGGTTTCATGGAAGACAGTTTTTCAGGGACCAGGTTAGGGGGGATGGTTTTGGGATGATTCAGGCACATTACATTTACTGTGCACTTTATTTCTATAAATATTACATTGTAATATATAATGAAACAATTATACAACTCACCATAATGTAGATCAGTGGGAGCCCTAAGCTCATTTTCCTGCAACTAGATGGTCTCATCTGGGGGTGACAGTCACTGGGAGACAGTGACAGATCATCAGGCATTAGATTCTCATAAGGAAAGCACCATCTAGATTCCTGGCATGTGCACTTCACAATAGGGTTCGAGCTCCTGTGAGAATCTAATGCCCCTGCTGATCTGACAGGAGGTGGAATCCAGGCTGAAAAGCTCTCCCTCCGCTCACCTCCTGCTCTGTGGGCCAGTTCCTAACAGGTCATGGACCCATAATGGCCCATGGCCCCATGGCTGGGGATCCCTGAAGAAGAGAATCTAGCTTGGGACACAGGAATCATGAAACAGGCCTCCAAATAATCGGGAAAAACTCCCAGCATATCTGGATGGCCAGAGAAGAGATAAGGACATGTAGTTAGCAACATAATTTCAGAAAAGACAGATGCCCTATCTTAAAGAATGATACCATCTGATCTTCGACAAACCTCACCAAACAAGCAATGGGGAAAGGATTCCCTATTTCATAAATGGTGCTGGGAAACCTGATTAGCCATATCCAGAAAACTGAAACTGGACCCTTCCTTACACCAGCTATAAAAGATTGAGATCATGTCCTTTGCAGAGTGAATGACATGGATGAAGCTAGAAACCATCATTCTGGGCAAACTAACAAAGGAATAGAAAAAACCAAACACCGCATGTTCTCACCCATAAGTGGGAGTTAAACAATGAGAACACATGGACACTGCGAGGGAACAACACATGCCAGGGCCTGTTGGGGTTGAGGGAAAGGGAGGGAGAGCATTAGGAGAAATACCTAATGTATGCGTGGCTTAAAACCTAGATGATGAGTTGATAGGCGCAGCAAATCACCATGGCACATGTATACCTCGTCACAAACATGCACATTCTGCACATGTATCCCAGAACTTAAAGTAA
>JAKFHT010003099.1:0-11395 GCA_023783455.1 Erythrocebus patas | reverse complement strand
CAAGCCCGGCTCAACTGAACCAGACCGGCTGAAACCGGTTTTGACAGGCTCAAACTGGGCCAGAGAGAGGCTCAAACTGTTCAAACCGACAACGCCGCTCAAACCGTTTTGACCGCTAAAACCGGCCAGAGAGGGTCAAACTGGTTCAAACCGACCAGGCCGGTTGAAACCTGTTTTGACCAGCTCAAACCGACTCAAACCTGTTTTAACCAGCTCAAAGGAAAAGATGTAACTCTGTGAGATGAATTAACAGAACACAGAGCAGTTTCTCAGAAAGCTTCTTTCCAGTTTTGAACGGAAGATATTTCCTTTTTCACCATAGCCCTCTATGGGCTTCCAAATATCACTTTGCCAATTCCACAAGAACAGCCTTAGCGAAAGGTTTCTTGAAGGGAAAGGTGTAACTTTGTGAGATGAATTAACAGAACACAGAGCAGTTTCTCAGAAAGCTTCTTTTCGGTTTTGAACGGAAGATATTTCCTTTTTCACCATAGCCCTCTATGGGCTTCCAAATATCTCTTTGCCAATTCCACAAGAACAGCGTTAGCGAAAGGCTCCTTGAAGGGAAAGATGTAACTCTGTGAGATGAATTAACAGAACACAGAGCAGTTTCTCAGAAAGCTTCTTTCCAGTTTTGAACTGGAGATATTTCCTTTTTCACCATAGCCCTCTATGGGCTTCCAAATATCACTTTGCCAATTCCACAAGAACAGCCTTAGCGAAAGGCTTCTTGAAGGGAAAGATGTAACTCTGTGAGATGAATTAACAGAACACAGAGCAGTTCCTCAGAAAGCTTCTTTCCAGTTTTCAAAGGAAGATATTTCCTTTTTCACCAAAGCCCTCTATGGGCTTCCACATATCCCTTTGCCAATTCCGCGAGTACAGCCTTAGCGAAAGGCTTCTTGAAGGGAAAGATGTAACTCTGTGGGATGAATTCACAGAACACAGAGCAGTTTCTCAGAAAGCTTCTTTCCAGTTTTGAACGGAAGATATTTCCTTTTTCACCATAGCCCTCTATGGGCTTCCACATATCCCTTTGCCAATTCCACAAGAACAGCCTTAGCGAAAGGCTTTTTGAAGTGAAAGATGTAACTCTGTGAGATGAATTTACAGAACACAGAACAGTTTCTCAGAAAGCTTCTTTCCAGTTTTGAACGGAAGATATTTCCTTTTTCACCATAGCCCTCTATGGGCTTCCAAATATCACTTTGCCAATTCCAAAAGAACAGACATAGAGAAAGGCTTCTTGAAGGCAAAGATGTAACTCTGTGAGATGAATTAACAGAACACAGAGCAGTTTCTCAGAAAGCTTCTTTCCAGTTTTGAACGGAAGATATTTCCTTTTTCACGTTAGACCTCTATACGCTTCCAAATATCCCTTTGCCAATTCCACAACAACAGCCTTAGCGAAAGGCTTCTTGAAGGGAAAGATGTAACTCTGTGAGATGAATTAACAGAACACAGAGCAGTTTCTCAAGCTTCTTTCCAGTTTTGAACGGAAGATATTTCCTTTTCACCATAGCCCTCTATTGGCTTCCAAATATCCTTTGCCAATTCCAGAAGAACAGCCTTAGCGAAAGGCTTCTTGAAGGGAAGATGTAACTCTGAGATGAATTAACAGAACACAGAGCAGTTTCTCAGAAAGCTTCTTTTTAGTTTTAAACGGAAGATATTTCCTTTTTCACCATAGCCCTCTATGGGCTTCAAAATATCACTTTGCCAATTCCACAAGAACAGCCTTAGCGAAAGGCTTCTTGAAGGGAAAGATGTAACTCTGTGAGATGAATTAACAGAACACAGAGTAGTTTCTCAGAAAGCTTCTTTCAGTTTAGAACGGAAGATATTTCCTTTTTCACCGTAGCCCTCTATGGGCTTCAAATATCACTTTGCCAATTCCACAAGAACAGCCTTAGCGAAAGGCTTCTTGAAGGGAAAGATGTAACTCTGTGAGATGAATTAACAGAACACAGAGCAGTTTCTCAGAAAGCTTCTTTCCAGTTTTGAACGGAAGATATTTCCTTTTTCACCATAGCCCTCTATGGGCTTCCAAATATCACTTTGCCAATTCCACAACAACAGCCTTAGCGAAAGGCTTCTTGAAGGCAAAGATGTAACTCTGTGAGATGAATTAACAGAACACAGGGCAGTTTCTCAGAAAGCTTCTTTCCAGTTGTGAACGGAAGATATTTCCTTTTTCACGTTAGCCCTCTATAGGCTTCCAAATATCCCTTTACCAATTACACAAGAACAGCCTTAGAAAGGCTTGAAGGGAAAGATGTAACTCTGTGAGATGAATTAACAGAACACAGAGCAGTTTCTCAGAAAGCTTCTTTCCAGTTTTGAACGGAAGATATTTCCTTTGCACCAGAGCCCTCCATGGGCTTCCAAATATCCTTTGCCAATTCCAGAAGAACAGCCTTAGCGAAAGGCTTCTTGAAGGGAAAGATGTAACTCTGTGAGATGAATTTACAGAACACAGAGCAGTTTCTCCGAAAGCTTCCTTCCAGTTTTGAACGGAAGATATTTCCTTTTTCACCATAGCCCTCTATGGGCTTCCAAATATCACTTTTCCAAGTCCACAAGAACAGCCTTAGAAAAGTCTTCCTGAAGGGAAAGATGTAACTCTGTGAGATGAATTAACAGAACACAGAGCACTTTCTCAGAATGGTTCTTGCCAGTTTTGAACGGAAGATATATCCTTTTTCACCGTAGCCCTTTATGGGCTTCCAAATATCCCTTTGCCAATTCCACAAGAACAGCCTTAGCGAAAGGCTTCTTGAAGGGAAAGATGTAACTGTGTGAGATGAATTAACAGAACACAGAGCAGTTTGTCACAAAGCTTCTTTCTAGTTTTCAAATGGAAGATATTTCCTTTTTCACCGTAGCCCTCTATGGGCTTTCAAATATCACTTTTCCAATTCCACAAGAACAGCCTTGGCGAAAGGCTTCTTGAAGGGAAAGATGTAACTCTGTGAGATGCATGAACAGAACACAGAGCAGTTTCTCAGAAAGCTTCTTTTCGGTTTTGAACGGAAGATATTTCCTTTTTCACCATAGCCCTCTATGGGCTTCCAAATATCACTTTGCCAATTCCACAAGAACAGCCTTAGCGAAAGGCTTCTTGAAGGGAAATATGTACCTCTGTGAGATGAATTGACAGAACACAGAGCAGTTTCTCAGAAAGCTTCTTGCCAGTTTTGGACGGAAGATATTTCCTTTTTCACCATAGCCTTCTAAAGGCATCCAAATATCACTTTACCAATTACACAAGAACAGCCTTAGCGAAAGGCTTCTTGAAGGGCAAGATGTAACTCTGTGAGATGAATTAACAGAACACAGAGCAGTTTCTCAGAAAGCTTCTTTCCAGTTTTGAACGGAAGATATTTCCTTTTTCACCATAGCCCTCTATGGGCTTCCAAATATCACTTTGCCAATTCCACAAGAACAGCCTTAGCGAAAGGTTTCTTGAAGGGAAAGGTGTAACTTTGTGAGATGAATTAACAGAACACAGAGCAGTTTCTCAGAAAGCTTCTTTTCGGTTTTGAACGGAAGATATTTCCTTTTTCCCCATAGCCCTCTATGGGCTTCCAAATATCTCTTTGCCAATTCCACAAGAACAGCCTTAGCGAAAGGCTCCTTGAAGGGAAAGATGTAACTCTGTGGGATGAATTAACAGAACACAGAGCAGTTTCTCAAAAAGCTTCTTTCCAGTTTTGAACTGGAGATATTTCCTTTTTCACCATAGCCCTCTATGGGCTTCCAAATATCACTTTGCCAATTCCACAAGAACAGCCTTAGCGAAAGGCTTCTTGAAGGGAAAGATGTAACTCTGTGAGATGAATTAACAGAACACAGAGCAGTTTCTCAGAAAGCTTCTTTTCGGTTTTGAACGGAAGATATTTCCTTTTTCACCGTAGCCTTCTATGGGTTTCCACATATCCCTTTGCCAATTCCACAAGAATAGCCTTAGCGAAAGGCTTCTTGAAGGGCAAGATGTAACTCTGTGAGATGATTTAACAGAACACAGAGCAGTTTCTCAGAAAGCTTCTTTCCAGTTTTGAATGGAAGATATTTCCTTTTTCACCATAGCCCTCTATGGGCTTCCAAATATCCCTTTGCCAATTCCACAAGAACAGCCTTAGCGAAAGGCTTTTTGAAGTGAAAGATGTAACTCTGTGAGATGAACTTACAGAACACAGAACAGTTTCTCAGAGAGCTTCTTTCCAGTTTTGAACGGAAGATATTTCCTTTTTCACCATAGCCCTCTATGGGCTTCCAAATATCACTTTTCCAAGTCCACAAGAACAGCCTTATCGAAAGTCTTCCTGAAGGGAAAGATGTAACTCTGTGAGATGAATTAACAGAACACAGAGCACTTTCTCAGAATGGTTCTTGCCAGTTTTGAACGGAAGATATATCCTTTTTCACCGTAGCCCTCTACGGGCTTCCAAATATCCCTTTGCCAATTCCACAAGAACAGCCTTAGCGAAAGGCTTCTTGAAGGGCAAGATGTAACTCTGTGAGATGAATTAACAGAACACAGAGCAGTTTCTCAGATAGCTTCTTTCCAGTTTTGAACGGAAGATATTTCCTTTTGCACCAGAGCCCTCCATGGGCTTCCAAATATCACTTTGCCAATTCCACAAGAACAGCCTTAGCAAAAGGCTTCTTGAAGGAAAAGATGTAACTCTGTGAGATGAATTAACAGAACACAGAGCAGTTTCTCAAGCTTCTTTCTAGTTTTCAAATGCAAGATATTTTTTTTTCACCATAGCCACTATGGGCTTCCAAATATCACTTTGCCAATTCCACAAGAACAGCCTTAGCGAAAGGCTTCTTGAAGGAAAGATGTAACTCTGTGAGATGAATTAACAGAACACAGAGCAGTTTCTCAGAAAGCTTCTTTTCGGTTTTGAACGGAAGATATTTCCTTTTTCACCATAGCCCACTATGGGCTTCCAAATATCACTTTGCGAATTCCACAAGAACAGCCTTAGCGAAAGGCTTCTTAAAGGAAAAGATGTAACTCTGTGAGATGAATTAACAGAACACAGAGCAGTTTCTCAGAAAGCTTCTTTCCAGTTTTGAACGGAAGATATTTCCTTTTTCACCATAGCCCTCTATGGGCTTCCAAATATCACTTTGCCAATTCCACAAGAACAGCCTTAGCGAAAGGCTTCTTGAAGGGAAAGATGTAACTCTGTGAGATGAATTAACAGAACACAGAGCAGTTTCTCAGAAAGCTTCTTTTCGGTTTTGAACGGAAGATATTTCCTTTTTCACCTTAGCCCTCTATGGGCTTCCAAATATCACTTTGCCAATTCCACAAGAACAGCCTTAGCGAAAGGCTTCTTGAAGGGAAACATGTAACTCTGTGAGATGAATTAACAGAACACTGAGCAGTTTCTCAGAAAGCTTCTTTCCAGTTTTGAACGGAAGATATTTTTTTTTTCACCATAGCCCTCTATGGGCTTCCAAATATCACTTTGCCAATTCCACAAGAACAGCCTTAGCGAAAGGCTTCTTGAAGGGAAAGATGTAACTCTGTGAGATGAATTAACAAAACACAGAGCAGTTTCTCAGAAAGCTTCTTTTCGGTTTTGAACGGAAGATATTTCCTTTTTCTACATAGCCCTCTAAGGGCTTCCAAATATCACTTTGCCAATTCCACAAGAACAGCCTTAGCGAAAGGCTTCTTGAAGGAAAGATGTAACCTCTGTGAGATGAATTGACAGAACACAGAGCAGTTTCTCAGAAAGCTTCTTGCCAGTTTTGACGGAAGATATTTCCTTTTTCACCATAGCCTTCTATGGCATCCAAATATCACTTTACCAATTACACAAGAACAGCCTTAGCGAAAGGCTTGAAGGCAAGATGTAACTCTGTGAGATGAATTAACAGAACACAGAGCAGTTTCTCAGAAAGCTTCTTTCCAGTTTTGAACGGAAGATATTTCCTTTTCACCATAGCCCTCTATGGGCTTCCAAATATCACTTGCCAATTCCACAAGAACAGCCTTAGCGAAAGGTTTCTTGAAGGAAAGGTGTAACTGTGAGATGAATTAACAGAACACAGAGCAGTTTCAGAAAGCTTCTTTTCGGTTTTGAACGGAAGATATTTCCTTTTTCCCCATAGCCCTCTATGGGCTTCCAAATATCTTTGCCAATTCCACAAGAACAGCCTTAGCGAAAGGCTCCTTGAAGGAAAGATGTAACTCTGTGAGATGAATTAACAGAACACAGAGCAGTTTCTCAAAGCTTCTTTCCAGTTTTGAACTGGAAGATATTTCCTTTTTCACCATAGCCCTCTATGGGCTTCCAAATATCACTTTGCCAATTCCACAAGAACAGCCTTAGCCAACAGAAAGGCTTGAAGGAAAGATGTAACTCTGTGAGATGAATTAACAGAACACAGAGCAGTTTCTCAGAAAGCTTCTTTTCGGTTTTGAACGGAAGATATTTCCTTTTTCACCGTAGCCTTCTATGGGTTTCCACATATCCTTTGCCAATTCCACAAGAACAGCCTTAGCGAAAGGCTCCTTGAAGGAAAGATGTAACTCTGTGAGATGAATTAACAGAACACAGAGCAGTTTCTCAAAGCTTCTTTCCAGTTTTGAACTGGAAGATATTTCCTTTTTCACCATAGCCCTCTATGGGCTTCCAAATATCACTTTGCCAATTCCACAAGAACAGCCTTAGCGAAAGGCTTCTTGAAGGAAAGATGTAACTCTGTGAGATGAATTAACAGAACACAGAGCAGTTTCTCAGAAAGCTTCTTTTCGGTTTTGAACGGAAGATATTTCCTTTTTCACCGTAGCCTTCTATGGGTTTCCACATATCCCTTTGCCAATTCCACAAGAATAGCCTTAGCGAAAGGCTTCTTGAAGGGAAAGATGTAACTCTGTGAGATGAGTTAACAGAACACAGAGCAGTTTCTCAGAAAGCTTCTTTCCAGTTTTGAACGGAAGATATTTCCTTTTTCACCATAGCCCTCTATGGGCTTCCAAATATCACTTTGCCAATTCCACAAGAACAGCCTTAGCGAAAGGCTTCTTGAAGGGAAAGATGTAACTCTGTGAGATGAACTTACAGAACACAGAACAGTTTCTCAGAAAGCTTCTTTCCAGTTTTGAACGGAAGATATTTTTCACCATAGCCCTCTATGGGCTTCCAAATATCACTTTCCAAGTCCACAAGAACAGCCTTATCGAAAGTCTTCCTGAAGGGAAAGATGTAACTCTGTGAGATGAATTAACAGAACACAGAGCACTTTCTCAGAATGGTTCTTGCCAGTTTTGAACGGAAGATATATCCTTTTTCACCGTAGCCCTCTATGGGCTTCCAAATATCACTTTGCCAATTCCACAAGAACAGCCTTAGCGAAAGGCTTCTTGAAGGGCAAGATGTAACTCTGTGAGATGAATTAACAGAACACAGAGCAGTTTCTCAGATAGCTTCTTTCCAGTTTTGAACGGAAGATATTTCCTTTTGCACCAGAGCCCTCCATGGGCTTCCAAATATCACTTTGCCAATTCCACAAGAACAGCCTTAGCAAAAGGCTTCTTGAAGGAAAAGATGTAACTCTGTGAGATGAATTAACAGAACACAGAGCAGTTTCTCACAAAGCTTCTTTCTAGTTTTCAAATGCAAGATATTTCCTTTTTCACCATAGCCCTCTATGGGCTTCCAAATATCACTTTGCCAATTCCACAAGAACAGCCTTAGCGAAAGGCTTCTTGAAGGGAAAGATGTAACTTTGTGAGATGAATTAACAGAACACAGAGCAGTTTCTCAGAAAGCTTCTTTTCGGTTTTGAACGGAAGATATTTCCTTTTTCACCATAGCCCACTATGGGCTTCCAAATATCACTTTGCGAATTCCACAAGAACAGCCTTAGCGAAAGGCTTCTTAAAGGAAAAGATGTAACTCTGTGAGATGAATTAACAGAACACAGAGCAGTTTCTCAGAAAGCTTCTTTCCAGTTTTGAACGGAAGATATTTCCTTTTTCACCATAGCCCTCTATGGGCTTCCAAATATCACTTTGCCAATTCCACAAGAACAGCCTTAGCGAAAGGCTTCTTGAAGGGAAAGATGTAACTCTGTGAGATGAATTAACAGAACACAGACCAGTTTCTCAGAAAACTTCTTTTGGGTTTTGAACGGAAGATATTTCCTTTTTCACCATAGCGCTCTATGGGCTTCCATATATCCCTTTGCCAATTCCACAAGAACAGTCTTAGCGAAAGGATTCTTAAAGGAAAAGATGTAACTCTGTGAGATGAATTAACAGAACACAGAGCAGTTTCTCAGAAAGCTTCTTTTCAGTTTTGAACGGAAGATATTTTCTTTTTCACCATAGCACTCTATGGGCTTCCAAATATCACTTTGCCAATAACACAAGAACAGCCTTAGCGAAAGGCTTCTTGAAGTGAAAGATGTAACTCTGTGAGATGAATTAACAGAACACAGAGCAGTTTCTCAGAAAGCGTCTTTCCGGTTTTGAACGGAAGATACTTCCTTTTTCACCATAGCCCTCTATGGGCTTCCAAATATCACTTTGCCAATTCCACAAGAACAGCCTTAGCGAAAGGCTTCTTGAAGGGAAAGATGTAACTCTGTGAGATGAATTAGCAGAACACAGAGCAGTTTCTCAGAAAGCTTCTTTTCGGTTTTGAACGGAAGATATTTCCTTTTTCACCATAGCCCTCTATGGGTTTCCAAATATCACTTTGCCAATACCAACAAGAACAGCCTTAGCGAAAGGCTTCTTGAAGGAAAGATGTAACTCTGTGAGATGAATTAACAGAACACAGAGCAGTTTCTCACAAAGCTTCTTTCTAGTTTTCAAATGGAAGATATTTCCTTTTTCACCATAGCCTCTATGGGCTTCCAAATATCACTTTGCCAATTCCACAAGAACAGCCTTAGCGAAAGGCTTCTTGAAGGAAAGATGTAACTCTGTGAGATGAATTAGCAGAACACAGAGCAGTTTCTCAGAAAGCTTCTTTCCAGTTTTGAACGGAAGATATTTCCTTTTTCACCATAGCCTCTATGGGTTTCCAAATATCACTTTGCCAATACAACAAGAACAGCCTTAGCGAAAGGCTTCTTGAAGGAAGATGTAACTCTGTGAGATGAATTAACAGAACACAGAGCAGTTTCTCAAGCTTCTTTCCAGTTTTGAGCGGAAGATATTTCCTTTTTCACCATAGCCTCTATGGGCTTCCAAATATCACTTTGCCAATTCCACAAGAACAGCCTTAGCGAAAGGCTTCTTGAAGGAAAGATGTAACTCTGTGAGATGAATTAACAGAACACAGAGCAGTTTCTCAAGCTTCTTTCCAGTTTTGAGCGGAAGATATTTCCTTTTTCACCGTAGCCCTCTATGGGCTTCACATATCCTTTGCCAATTCCACAAGAACAGTCTTAGCGAAAGGATTCTTGAAGGAAAGATGTAACTCTGTGAGATGAATTAACAGAACACAGAGCAGTTTCTCAGAAAGCTTCTTTCAGTTTTGAACGGAAGATATTTTCTTTTCACCATAGCCCTCTATGGGCTTCCAAATATCACTTTGCCAATTCCACAAGAACAGCCTTAGCGAAAGGCTTCTTGAAGTGAAAGATGTAACTCTGTGAGATGAATTAACAGAACACAGAGCAGTTTCTCAGAAAGCGTCTTTCCGGTTTTGAACGGAAGATACTTCCTTTTTCACCATAGCCCTCTATGGGCTTCCAAATATCACTTTGCCAATTCCACAAGAACAGCCTTAGCGAAAGGCTTCTTGAAGGGAAAGATGTAACTCTGTGAGATGAATTAGCAGAACACAGAGCAGTTTCTCAGAAAGCTTCTTTTCGGTTTTGAACGGAAGATATTTCCTTTTTCACCATAGCCCTCTATGGGTTTCCAAATATCACTTTGCCAATACCACAAGAACAGCCTTAGCGAAAGGCTTCTTGAAAGGAAAGATGTAACTCTGTGAGATGAATTAACAGAACACAGAGCAGTTTCTCACAAAGCTTCTTTCTAGTTTTCAAATGGAAGATATTTCCTTTTTCACCGTAGCCCTCTATGGGCTTCCAAATATCACTTTTCCAATTCCACAAGAACAGCCTTAGCGAAAGGCTTCTTGAAGAAGGAAAATGTAACTCTGTTAGATGAATTAATTAACACAGAGCAGTTTCTCAGAAAGCTTCTTTCCAGTTTTGAACGGAAGATATTTCCTTTTTCACCGTAGCCTTCTATGGGTTTCCACATATCCCTTTGCCAATTCCACAAGAACAGCCTTAGCGAAAAGGCTTCTTGAAGGGAAACATGTAACTCTGTGAGATGAATTAACAGAACACAGAGCAGTTTCTCAGAAAGCTTCTTTCAGTTTTGAACGGAAGATGTTCCTTTTTTCACCATAGCCCTCTATGGGCTTCCAAATATCCTTGCCAATTCCACAAGAACAGCCTTAGCGAAAAGGCTTCTTGAAGGAAAGATGTAACTCTGTGAGATGAATTGACAGAACACAGAGCAGTTTCTCAGAAAGCTTCTTTCCAGTTTTGAACGGAAGATATTTCCTTTTCACCATAGCCCTCTATGGGCTTCCAAATATCACTTTGCCAATTCCACAAGAACAGCCTTAGCGAAAAGGCTTCTTGAAGGAAAGATGTAACTCTGTGAGATGAATTAACAGAACACAGAGCAGTTTCTCAGAAATCTTCTTTTCCAGTTCTGAACGGAAGATATTTCCTTTTTCACCATAGCCCTCTATGGGCTTCCAAATATCACTTTGCCAATTCCACAAGAACAGCCTTAGCGAAAGGCTTCTTGAAGGGCAAGATGTAACTCTGTGAGATGAATTACAGGAACACAGAGCAGTTTCTCAGAAAGCTTCTTTCCAGTTTTGAACGTTAGATATTTCCTTTTTCACCATAGCACTCTACGGGTTCCAAATATCACTTTGCCAATTCCACAAGAACAGCCTTAGCGAAAGTCTTCTTGAAGTGAAAGATGTAACTCTGTGAGATGAATTTACAGAACACAGAACAGTTTCTCAGAAAGCTTCTTTCCAGTTTTGAACGGAAGATATTTTTTTCACCATAGCCCTCTATGGGCTTCCAAATATCACTTTTCCAAGTTCCACAAGAACAGCCTTAGCGAAAGCCTTCCAGAAGGGAAAGATGTAACTCTGTGAGATGAATTAACAGAACACAGAGCACTTTCTCAGTATGGTTCTTGCCAGTTTTGAACGGAAGATATATCCTTTTTCACCATAGCCCTCTATGGGCTTCCAAATATCACTTTGCCAATTCCACAAGAACAGCCTTAGCGAAAAGGCTTCTTGAAGGAAAGATGTAACTCTGTGAGATGAATTAACAGAACACAGAGCAGTTTCTCAGAAAGCTTCTT
>JAKFHT010003098.1:0-11396 GCA_023783455.1 Erythrocebus patas | reverse complement strand
CAAACCGGTGTGAGCCGGTTTGAGCCAGTCAAAACAGGTTTGAGCCGGTCCAGTCATGTTTTAGTCCGGTTTGAGCGGTCTGTTCCTGTTTGAGTCCGGTTTGAGTCAGTTTGAGCCGGTCTGGCCTGGTTTGATCTGGTCAAAACCGTTTGAGTCCGGTTTGAGTCCGGTTTGAGCTGTCAAAACCGGTTTGAGCTGTCAAAACCGGTTTGAGCCGTTCAAAACCAGTTTGTGTTGGTCTAGTCCGGTTTGAGTCCGGTTTGAGCCAGTGAAAATCGATTGGAGACGGTCTGGCCTGCTTTGATCTGGTCAAAACCCGTATGAGTACGGTTTGAGGCGGTGAAAGCCGGTTTGAGATGTTCTGGTCAGGTTTGAGGCAGTTGAGCTGGTCTGGTCTGGCTTGAGCCGGTTTGAGCCGGTCTGTTACTGTTTGAGCCGGTCTGTTCCTGTTTGAGTCCAGTTTGAGCCATTCAAAACCGGTGTGAGCCGGTCTAGTCCGGTTTGAGTCAGGTTTCAGCCGGTCAAAACCGGTTTGAGCCTGTTTGTTCCGGTTTGAGTCCTTTTTGAGCCAGTCAAAACAGGTTTGAGCCGGTCTGGTCCGGTTTGAGCCGGTCAAAACAGGTTTGAGCCGGTCTGGCCTGGTTTGATTCCGGTTTGAGCAGGTCAAAACCGTTTTGAGCTGATCTGGTCCGGAAAAATACGGTCAAAACCAGTTTGAGTGTGTTTGAGCCGGTCAAAACCGGTTTGAGCCGGTCTGGTCGGGTTTGAGTCCAGTTTGAGCCGGTCAAAATTGGTTTGAGCCGGTCTGGCCTGGTTTGATTTGGTCAAAACCGTTTGAGTCCGGTTTGAGCCGGTGAAAACCGGTTTGAGATGTTCTGGTCCGGTTTGAGCCGGTTTGAGCCGTTCTGGTCTGGTGTGAGCCGGTTTGAGCTGGTCTGTTCCTGTTTGAGTCCGGTTTGAGCCGTTCAAAACCGGTTTGAGCCGGTCTAGTCCGGTTTGAGTCCGGTTTGAGCCAGTCAAAATCGATTGGAGAGGTCTGGCCTGCTTTGATCTGGTCAAAACCCGTATGAGACCGGTTTGAGCCGTGAAACCGGTTTGAGATGTTCTGGTCCGGTTTGAGCCGTTCAAAACCAGTTTGAGATGTTCTGGTCAGGTTTGAGCCAGTTTGAGCCGGTCTGTTACTGTTTGAGCCGGTCTGTTCCTGTTTGAGTCCAGTTTGAGCCATTCAAAACCGTGTGAGCCGGTCTAGTCCGGTTTGAGTCCGGTTTCAGCCGGTCAAAACCGGTTTGAGCCTGTTTGTTCCGGTTTGAGTCCTTTTGAGCCAGTCAAAACAGGTTTGAGCCGGTCTGGTCCGTTTGAGTCCGTTTGAGCCGGTCAAAACCGGTTTGAGCCGGTCTGGCCTGGTTTGAGTCCGGTTTGAGCAGGTCCAAACCGTTTTGAGCTGGTCTGGTCCGGATAAATATGGTCAAAACCGGTTTGAGCTGTCAAAACCGGTTTGAGTCTGGTTTGAGCCGGTCAAAACCGGTTTGAGCCGGTCTGGTCGGGTTTGAGTCCAGTTTGAGCCGGTCAAAACCGGTTTGAGCAGGTCTGGCCTGGTTTGATCTGGTCAAAACCCGTATGAGACCGGTTTGAGCCGGTGAAAACCGGTTTGAGATGTTCTGGTCCGGTTTGAGCCGGTTTGAGCCATTCTGGTCTGGTGTGAGACGGTTTGAGCTGGTCTGTTCCTGTTTGAGCCGGTCTGTTCCTGTTTGAGTCCGGTTTGAACCGTTCAAAACCAGTTTGTGTTGGTCTAGTCCGGTTTGAGTCCGGTTTGAGCCAGTGAAAATCGATTGGAGACGGCCTGGCCTGCTTTGATCTGGTCAAAACCCGTATGAGTACGGTTTGAGGCGGTGAAAGCCGGTTTGAGATGTTCTGGTCAGGTTTGAGGCAGTTGAGCTGGTCTGGTCTGGCTTGAGCCGGTTTGAGCCGGTCTGTTACTGTTTGAGCCGGTCTGTTCCTGTTTGAGTCCAGTTTGAGCCATTCAAAACCGGTGTGAGCCGGTCTAGTCGGTTTGAGTCAGGTTTCAGCCGGTCAAAACCGGTTTGAGCCTGTTTGTTCCGGTTTGAGTCCTTTTTGAGCCAGTCAAAACAGGTTTGAGCCGGTCTGGTCCGGTTTGAGCCGGTCAAAACCGGTTTGAGCCGGTCTGGCCTGGTTTGATTCCGGTTTGAGCAGGTCAAAACCGTTTTGAGCTGATCTGGTCCGGAAAAATACGGTCAAAACCAGTTTGAGTGTGTTTGAGCCGGTCAAAACCGGTTTGAGCCGGTCTGGTCGGGTTTGAGTCCAGTTTGAGCCGGACAAATTTGGTTTGAGCCGGTCTGGCCTGGTTTGATTTGGTCAAAACCCGTTTGAGTCCGGTTTGAGCTGGTCAAAACCGGTTTGAGCCGGTCTGGCCTGGATTGATCCGGTTTGAGCCGGTCCAGTCATGTTTTAGTCCGGTTTGAGCCAGTCAAAACCGGTTTCAGCCGGTCTGGTTCGGTTTGAGCCGGTCTTGTCCGGTTTGAGCCTGTCAAAACCGATTGAAACCGGTCTGGGCCGGTTTGAGTCCAGTTTCAGCCAGTCAAAACCGGTTTGAGCCGGTCTGGCCTGGTTTGATCTGGTAAAAACCCGTATGAGACCGGTTTGAGCCGTGAAACCGGTTTGAGATGTTCTGGTCCGGTTTGAGCCGGTTTGAGCCGTTCTGGTCTGGTGTGAGCCGGTTTGAGCTGGTCTGTTCCTGCTTGAGCCTGTCTGTTCCTGTTTGAGTCCGGTTTGAGCTGCTCAAAACCGGTTTGAGCCGGTCTAGTCCGGTTTGAGTCCGGTTTGAGCCAGTCAAAATCGATTGGAGAGGGTCTGGCCTGCTTTGATCTGGTCAAAACCGTTTGAGTCCGGTTTGAACCGTTCAAAACCAGTTTGAGATGTTCTGGTCCGGTTTGAGTCCGGTTTGAGCCTGTCTGGTCTGGCTTGAGCCGGTTTGAGCCGGTCTGTTACTGTTTGAGCCGGTCTGTTCCTGTTTGAGTCCAGTTTGAGCCATTCAAAACCGGTGTGAGCCGGTCTAGTCCGGTTTGAGTCCTGTTTCAGCCGGTCAAAACCGGTTTGAGCCTGTTTGTTCCGGTTTGAGTCCTTTTGAGCCAGTCGAAACAGGTTTGAGCCGGTTTGAGCTGTTCAAAACCGGTTTGAGTCTGTTTGAGCCGTCAAAACCGGTTTGAGCCGTCTGGCCTGGTTTGAGTCCGGTTTGAGCTGGTCAAAACCGGTTTGAGTCTGTTTGAGCCGGTCTAGTCGGTTTGAGCTGGTCTGGTCCGGATAAATATGGTCAAAACCGTTTGAGCCGGTCTAGTCCGGTTTGAGTCTGTTTGAGCCGGTCAAAACCCGTTTGAGCCGGTCTGGTCGGGTTTGAGTCCAGTTTGAGCCGGTCAAAACCGGTTTGAGCAGGTCTGGCCTGGTTTGATCTGGTCAAAACCCGTATGAGAGCGGTTTGAGCCGGTGAAAACCGGTTTGAGATGTTCTGGTCCGTTTTGAGCCGGTTTGAGCCATTCTGGTCTGGTGTGAGACGGTTTGAGCTGGTCTGTTCCTGTTTGAGCCGGTCTGTTCCTGTTTGAGTCCGGTTTGAACCGTTCAAAACCAGTTTGTGTTGGTCTAGTCCGGTTTGAGTCCGGTTTGAGCCAGTGAAAATCGATTGGAGACGGCCTGGCCTGCTTTGATCTGGTCAAAACCCGTATGAGACCGGTTTGAGCCGGTGAAAACCGATTTGAGATCTGGTCCGGTTTGAGCCAGTTTGAGCTGGTCTGGTCTGGCTTGAGCCGGTGTGAGCCGGTCTGTTACTGTTTGAGCCGGTCTGGTCCTGTTTGAGTCCAGTTTGAGCCATTCAAAACCGGTGTGAGCCGGTCTAGTCCGGTTTGAGTCCGGTTTCAGCTGGTCAAAACCGGTTTGAGCCTGTTTGTTCCGGTTTGAGTCCTTTTTGAGCCAGTCAAAACAGGTTTGAGCCGGTCTGGTCCGGTTTGAGCCGGTCAAAACCGGTTTGAGCCGGTCTGGCCTGGTTTGATTCCGGTTTGAGCAGGTCAAAACCGTTTTGAGCTGATCTGGTCCGGAAAAATACGGTCAAAACCAGTTTGAGTCTGTTTGAGCCGGTCAAAACCGGTTTGAGCCGGTCTGGTCGGGTTTGAGTCCAGTTTGAGCCGGTCAAAACCGGTTTGAGCAGGTCTGGCCTGGTTTGATCTGGTCAAAACCGGTTTGAGCGGTTTGAGCCGGTGAAAACCGGTTTGAGATGTTCTGGTCCGGTTTGAGCCGGTTTGAGCCATTCTGGTCTGGTGTGAGACGGTTTGAGCTGGTCTGTTCCTGTTTGAGCCGGTCTGTTCCTGTTTGAGTCCGGTTTGAGCCGTTCAAAACCGGTTTGAGCAGTTTGAGCCGGTCTAGTCCGCTTTGAGTCCGGTTTGAGCCAGTCAGAATCGATTGGAGACGGCCTGGCCTGCTTTGATCTGGTCAAAACCCGTATGAGTACGGTTTGAGGCGGTGAAAGCCGGTTTGAGATGTTCTGGTCAGGTTTGAGGCAGTTTGAGCCGGTCTGGTCTGGCTTGAGCCGGTTTGAGCCGGTCTGTTACTGTTTGAGCCGGTCTGTTCCTGTTTGAGTCCAGTTTGAGCCATTCAAAACCGGTGTGAGCCGGTCTAGTCCGGTTTGAGTCAGGTTTCAGCCGGTCAAAACCGGTTTGAGCCTGTTTGTTCCGGTTTGAGTCCTTTTTGAGCCAGTCAAAACAGGTTTGAGCCGGTCTGGTCCGGTTTGAGTCCGGTTTGAGCTGGTCAAAACCGGTTTGACACGGTCTGGCCTGGTTTGATTCCGGTTTGAGCAGGTCAAAAACGTTTTGAGCTGATCTGGTCTGGAAAAATACGGTCAAAACCAGTTTGAGTCTGTTTGAGCCGGTCAAAACCGGTTTGAGCCGGTCTGGTCGGGTTTGAGTCCAGTTTGAGCCGGTCAAAATTGGTTTGAGCCGGTCTGGCCTGGTTTGATTTGGTCAAAACCGTTTGAGTCCGGTTTGAGTCCGGTTTGAGCTGGTGAAATCCGGTTTGAGCCGGTCTGGCCTGGGTTGATCCGGTTTGAGCCGGTCCAGTCATGTTTTATTCCGGTTTGAGCCAGTCAAAACCGGTTTCAGCCGGTCTGGTTCGGTTTGAGCCGGTCTTGTCCGGTTTGAGCCTGTCAAAACCGATTGAAACCGGTCTGGGCCGGTTTGAGTCCGGTTTCAGCCAGTCAAAACCGGTTTGAGCCGGTCTGGCCTGGTTTGATCTGGTCAAAACCCGTATGAGACCGGTTTGAGGTAGTGAAAACCGGTTTGAGATGTTCTGGTCCGGTTTGAGCCGGTTTGAGCCGTTCTGGTCTGGTTTGAGCCCGTTTGAGCTGGTCTGTTCCTGCTTGAGCCTGTCTGTTCCTGTTTGAGTCCGGTTTGAGCCGTTCAAAACCGGTTTGAGCTGGTCTAGTCCGGTTTGAGTCCGGTTTGAGCCAGTCAAACTCGATTGGAGAGGGTCTGGCCTGGTTTGATCTGGTCAAAACCCGTATGAGACCGGTTTGAGCCGGTGAAAACCGATTTGAGATGTTCTGGTCCGGTTTGAGCCAGTTTGAGCCTGTCTGGTCTGGCTTGAGCCGGTTTGAGCCGGTCTGTTACTGTTTGAGCCTGTCTGTTCCTGTTTGAGTCCAGTTTGAGCCATTCAAAACCGGTGTGAGCCGGTCTAGTCAGGTTTGAGTCCGGTTTCAGCTGGTCAAAACCGGTTTGAGCCTGTTTGTTCCGATTTGAGTCCTTTTTGAGCCAGTCGAAACAGGTTTGAGCCGGTCTGGTCCGGTTTGAGTCCGTTTGAGCCGGTCAAAACCGGTTTGAGCCGGTCTGGCCTGGTTTGAGTCCGGTTTGAGCAGGTCCAAACCGTTTTGAGCTGGTCTGGTCCGGATAAATATGGTCAAAACCGGTTTGAGCCAGTCTGGCCTGGTTTGATCTGGTCAAAACCCGTTTGAGTCCGTTTGAGCCGGTCTGGTCGGGTTTGAGTCCAGTTTGAGCCAGTCAAAACCGGTTTGAGAAGGTCTGGCCTGGTTTGATCTGGTCAAAACCCGTATGAGACCGGTTTGAGCCAGTGAAAACCGGTTTGAGATGTTCTGGTCCGGTTTGAGCTGGTTTGAGCCGTTCTGGTCTGGTGTGAGCCGGTTTGAGCTGGTCTGTTCCTGTTTGAGCCGGTCTGTGCCTGTTTGAGTCCGGTTTGAGCCGTTCAAAACCGGTTTGAGCCGGTCTAGTCCAATTTGAGTCCGGTTTGAGCCAGTCAAAATCGATTGGAGAGGGTCTGGCCTGCTTTGATCTGGTCAAAACCCGTATGAGTACGGTTTGAGCCGGTGAAAGCCGGTTTGAGATGTTCTGGTCAGGTTTGAGGCAGTTTGAGCCGGTCTGGTCTGGCTTGAGCCGGTTTGAGCCAGTCTGTTACTGTTTGAGCCGGTCTGTTCCTGTTTGAGTCCAGTTTGAGCCATTCAAAACCGGTGTGAGCCGGTCTAGTCCGGTTTCAGTCCGGTTTCAGCCGGTCAAAACCGGTTTGAGCCTGTTTGTTCCGGTTTGAGTCCTTTTTGAGCCAGTCAAAACAGGTTTGAGCCGGTCTGGTCCGGTTTGAGTCCAGTTTGAGCCGGTCAAAACCGGTTTGAGCCGGTCTGGCCTGGATTGAGTCTGGTTTGAGCAGGTCAAAACCGTTTTGAGCTGATCTGGTCTGGAAAAACACGGTCAAAACCAGTTTGAGTCTGTTTGAGCCGGTCAAAACCGGTTTGAGCCGGTCTGGTCGGGTTTGAGTCCAGTTTGAGCCGGTCAAAATTGGTTTGAGCCGGTCTGGCCTGGTTTGATTTGGTCAAAACCCGTTTGAGTCCGGTTTGAGCTGGTCAAAACCGGTTTGAGCCGGTCTGGCCGGGGTTGATCCGGTTTGAGCCGGTCCAGTCATGTTTTAGTCCGGTTTGAGCCAGTCAAAACCGGTTTCAGCCGGTCTGGTTCGGTTTGAGCCAGTCTTGTCCGGTTTGAGCCTGTCAAAACCGATTGAAACCGGTCTGGGCCGGTTTGAGTCGGTTTCAGCCAGTCAAAACCGGTTTGAGCCGGTCTGGCCTGGTTTGATCTGGTCAAAACCCGTATGAGACCGGTTTGAGCCGGTGAAACCAGTTTGAGATGTTCTGGTCCGGTTTGAGCCGGTTTGAGCCGTTCTGGTCTGGTGTGAGCCGGTTTGAGCTGGTCTGTTCCTGCTTGAGCCTGTCTGTTGCTGTTTGAGTCCGGTTTGAGCCGGTCAAAACCGGTTTGAGCCGGTCTAGTCCGGTTTGAGTCCGGTTTGAGCCAGTCAAAATCGATTGGAGAGTGTCTGGCCTGGTTTGATCTGGTCAAAACCCGTATGAGTACGGTTTGAGCCGGTTGAAACCGGTTTGAGATGTTCTGGTCCGGTTTGAGCCAGTTTGAGCCGGTCTGGTCTGGCTTGAGCCGGTTTGAGCCGGTCTGTTACTGTTTGAGCCTGTCTGTTCCTGTTTGAGTCCAGTTTGAGCCATTCAAAACCGGTTTGAGCCGGGCTGGTCGGGTTTGAGTCCAGTTTGAGCCGGTCAAAATCGGTTTGAGCCAGTCTGGCCTGGTTTGATTTGGTCAAAACCCGTTTGAGTCCGGTTTGAGCTGGTCAAAACCGGTTTGAGCCGGTCTGGTCTGGATTGATCCGGTTTGAGCCGGTCCGTCATGTTTTAGTCCGGTTTGAGTCAGTTTGAGCCAGTCAAAACCGGTTTCAGCCGGTCTGGTTCGGTTTGAGCCGGTCTGGTCCGATATGAGCCTGTCAAAACCGATTGAAACCGGTCTGGGCCGGTTTGAGTCCCGTTTCAGCCGGTCAAAACCGGTTTGAGCCGGTCTGGCCTGGTTTGATCTGGTCAAAACCCGTATGAGACCGGTTTGAGCCGGTGAAAACCGGTTTGAGATGTTCTGGTCCGGTTTGAGCCGGTTTGAGCCATTCTGGTCTGGTGTGAGCCGGTTTGAGCTGGTCTGTTCCTGTTTGAGCCGGTCTGTTCCTGTTTGAGTCCGGTTTGAGCCGTTCAAAACCAGTTTGAGTTGGTCTAGTCCGGTTTGAGTCCGGTTTGAGCTGGTCAAAACCGTTTGAGCCGGTTTGAGCGGTCTGGCCTGCTTTGATCTGGTCAAAACCCGTATGAGTACGGTTTGAGGCGGTGAAAGCCGGTTTGAGATGTTCTGGTCAGGTTTGAGGCAGTTTGAGCCGGTCTGGTCTGGCTTGAGCCGGTTTGAGCCGGTCTGTTACTGTTTGAGCCGGTCTGTTCCTGTTTGAGTCCAGTTTGAGCCATTCAAAACCGTGTGAGCCGGTCTAGTCCGGTTTGAGTCCGGTTTCAGCCGGTCAAAACCGGTTTGAGCCTGTTTGTTCGGTTTGAGTCCTTTTGAGCCAGTCAAAACCGGTTTGGGCCTGATTGTTCCGGTTTGAGTCCGGTTTGAGCCGGTCAAAACCGGTTTGAGCCGGTCTGGCCAGGTTTGAGTCCGGTTTGAGCAGGTCCAAACCGTTTTGAGCTGGTCTGGTCCGGATAAATATGGTCAAAACCGGTTTGAGTCTGTTTGAGCCGGTCAAAACCGGTTTGAGCCGGTCTGGTCGGGTTTGAGTCCAGTTTGAGCCGGTCAAAACCGGTTTGAGCAGGTCTGGCCTGGTTTGATCTGGTCAAAACCCGTGTGAGACCGGTTTGAGCCGTGAAACCGGTTTGAGATGTTCTGGTCCGGTTTGAGCCGGTTTGAGCCATTCTGGTCTGGTGTGAGACGGTTTGAGCTGGTCTGTTCCTGTTTGAGCCGGTCTGTTCCTGTTTGAGTCCGGTTTGAGCCGGTCAAAACCGGTTTGAGCCGGTCTAGTCCGGTTTGAGTCCGGTTTGAGCCAGTCAGAATCGATTGGAGACGGCCTGGCCTGCTTTGATCTGGTCAAAACCCGTATGAGTACGGTTTGAGGCGGTGAAAGCCGGTTTGAGATGTTCTGGTCAGGTTTGAGGCAGTTTGAGCCGGTCTGGTCTGGCTTGAGCCGGTTTGAGCCGGTCTGTTACTGTTTGAGCCGGTCTGTTCCTGTTTGAGTCCAGTTTGAGCCATTCAAAACCGGTGTGAGCCGGTCTAGTCCGGTTTGAGTCAGGTTTCAGCCGGTCAAAACCGGTTTGAGCCTGTTTGTTCCGGTTTGAGTCCTTTTTGAGCCAGTCAAAACAGGTTTGAGCCGGTCTGGTCCGGTTTGAGTCCGGTTTGAGCTGGTCAAAACCGGTTTGAGCCGGTCTGGCCTGGTTTGAGTCCGGTTTGAGCAGGTCAAAACCGTTTTGAGCTGGTCTGGTCCGGATAAATATGGTCAAAACCGGTTTGAGTCTGTTTGAGCCGGTCAAAACCGGTTTGAGCCGGTCTGGTCGGGTTTGAGTCCAGTTTGAGCCGGTCAAAACCGGTTTGAGCAGGTCTGGCCTGGTTTGATCTGGTCAAAACCCGTATGAGACCGGTTTGAGCCGGTGAAAACCGGTTTGAGATGTTCTGGTCGGTTTGAGCGGTTTGAGCCATTCTGGTCTGGTGTGAGCGGTTTGAGCTGGTCTGTTCCTGTTTGAGCCGGTCTGTTCCTGTTTGAGTCCGGTTTGAACCGTTCAAAACCAGTTTGAGTCTGTTTGAGCCGGTCTAGTCCAATTTGAGTCCGGTTTGAGCCAGTGAAAATCGATTGGAGACGGCCTGGCCTGCTTTGATCTGGTCAAAACCCGTATGAGTACGGTTTGAGGCGGTGAAAGCCGGTTTGAGATGTTCTGGTCAGGTTTGAGGCAGTTGAGCTGGTCTGGTCTGGCTTGAGCCGGTTTGAGCCGGTCTGTTACTGTTTGAGCCGGTCTGTTCCTGTTTGAGTCCAGTTTGAGCCATTCAAAACCGGTGTGAGCCGGTCTAGTCCGGTTTGAGTCAGGTTTCAGCCGGTCAAAACCGGTTTGAGCCTGTTTGTTCCGGTTTGAGTCCTTTTTGAGCCAGTCAAAACAGGTTTGAGCCGGTCTGGTCCGGTTTGAGCCGGTCAAAACCGGTTTGAGCCGGTCTGGCCTGGTTTGATTCCGGTTTGAGCAGGTCAAAACCGTTTTGAGCTGATCTGGTCCGGAAAAATACGGTCAAAACCAGTTTGAGTGTGTTTGAGCCGGTCAAAACCGGTTTGAGCCGGTCTGGTCGGGTTTGAGTCCAGTTTGAGCCGGACAAATTTGGTTTGAGCCGGTCTGGCCTGGTTTGATTTGGTCAAAACCCGTTTGAGTCCGGTTTGAGCCAGTGAAAACCGGTTTGAGATGTTCTGGTCCGGTTTGAGCCGGTTTGAGCCGTTCTGGTCTGGTGTGAGCCGGTTTGAGCTGGTCTGTTCTTGTTTGAGTCCGGTTTGAGCCGTTCAAAACCGGTTTGAGCCGGTCTAGTCCGGTTTGAGTCCGGTTTGAGCCAGTCAAAATCGATTGGAGAGGGTCTGGCCTGCTTTGATCTGGTCAAAACCCGTATGAGTACGGTTTGAGCCGGTGAAAACCGGTTTGAGATGTTCTGGTCGGTTTGAGCCAGTTTGAGCCGGTCTGGTCCGGTTTGAGCCAGTTTGAGCCGGTCTGTTACTGTTTGAGCCGGTCTGTTCCTGTTTGAGTCCAGTTTGAGCCATTCAAAACCGGTGTGAGCCGGTCTAGTCCGGTTTGAGTCCGGTTTCAGCCGGTCAAAACCGGTTTGAGCCTGTTTGTTCCGGTTTGAGTCCTTTTTGAGCCAGTCGAAACAGGTTTGAGCCGGTCTGGTCGGTTTGAGTCGGTTTGAGCGGTCAAAACCGGTTTGAGCCGGTCTGGCCTGGTTTGAGTCGGTTTGAGCAGGTCCAAACCGTTTTGAGCTGGTCTGGTCCGGATAAATATGGTCAAAACCGGTTTGAGTCTGTTTGAGCGGTCAAAACCGGTTTGAGCCGGTCTGGTCGGGTTTGAGTCAGTTTGAGCCGGTCAAAACCGGTTTGAGCAGGTCTGGCCTGGTTTGATCTGGTCAAAACCCGTATGAGACGGTTTGAGCCGGTGAAAACCGGTTTGAGATGTTCTGGTCGGTTTGAGCGGTTTGAGCCATTCTGGTCTGGTGTGAGACGGTTTGAGCCGGTCTGGTCCGGTTTGAGCGGTCTGTTCCTGTTTGAGTCCGGTTTGAACCGTTCAAAACCAGTTTGAGTGTGTTTGAGCCGGTCTAGTCGGTTTGAGTCGGTTTGAGCCGGTGAAAACCGGTTTGAGCGGTCTGGCCTGCTTTGATCTGGTCAAAACCCGTATGAGTACGGTTTGAGGCGGTGAAAGCCGGTTTGAGATGTTCTGGTCAGGTTTGAGGCAGTTGAGCTGGTCTGGTCTGGCTTGAGCCGGTTTGAGCCGGTCTGTTACTGTTTGAGCCGGTCTGTTC
>JAKFHT010003097.1:0-11403 GCA_023783455.1 Erythrocebus patas | reverse complement strand
AAGAATTATAATAACTACTTTAAAATTCACACTAATTCCAACATCTGGGTCATCTTGAGGTCAGTCTCTATTGATTGCCTTTTTCTTTGAATATGTTTATTTATATGTTTGATATAATGGGATTGAACCCTGAAGACGGTAAAAACTGGATTTTGTTTTGTTCCTCTGAAAATTTTGATAATTTTTGTTATATTTGTTTGATTTTTTTTTCTATTGTACACTTCACATTTTCCTCCAAGGGTTTTAACATTTCTACTTCTCAAAATATTTATGTTTATGTTAAAAATTATACAAAGTAACACAGTGGCTCATATCTGTAATCCCAGCATTTTTAGAGGCCCAGGCAGGAGGATCACTCGAGCCCAGGAGTTGGAAACCAGCCTAGACAACAGGGCAAGACCCTGTCTCCACAAAGAATTATTAGGGTGGTGCAATTACTTTTGCACCAACCTGATGGAACATAAGCTGGGTATGGTAGTGGCATGTGCCTGTGGTCTCAGCTATTTGGGAGGTGAAGGCAGAGGTGGGAGGATTGATTGAGCCCAGGAGTTCCAGACCAGCCTGAGACCCTGTCTCTACAAAAAAAAAAAAATTAGCTGGGCCCATGTACCTGTGGTACTAGCTACTTGGGAGGCAAAGACAGAGGTGCCAGAATCACTTGAGCCCAGAAGCTCAAGGCTGCAGTGCACTGTGATTGTGCCACTGCACTCCAGCCTGGGTGATGGAGCATGACCCTGACTCCAAATAATAATAATAATTACAAGTAAAGACTTAGAACACCAGATTAAGATTAAGTATTCTAAAATTTAGCTGAGTTACTCTGTTCTCTATAAAACAGGGTTGCCACAGAAAATATAGCCTGCCCAGTTAATTTTAAATTTCAGATAAACAAATAATTTTTTCAGTGTAAGTATATCCCATGCAATATTTGGGACATGCTTAAACTAAAATATTCATTATTTATCTGAAATTGAAATTTAACTGGGTATTACATAATTATAGCAGCCTGACCATAAAAGATATGCAGGCTGAGCAAAATTCTACGTTAAACTTCAAGCTTGATAATAAATGCATTATTAATCAACAACTATTATTTACTGAGACCTGTGTAGATCCCCACATTTATCTTTTTAAATGTGGAACTAGGAAAGGTTCATAAAAATATTTATAGAAATGAATGACTGTTCTATAGAGCTGAAAGGAAAACTCTGGCTTTTGTTTTTCTCCCCAAACTTAAGCTTTATTCTGCATTTGTATAAACAATAAAATTACAGCTCAACTTTGGAAGCACAGATCATAATATAAAAATAAAGCAAAGATCCCAGAAACATTTAACAGGCAATAAATCTTTGACGTCATCTTACTATAGCAACTAAACATATAATAATTTAGAATGATCCATTAATTATAGGAATTCTTTTGCAAAGCATAACTATTCATATTATTGACCATCATAAGAACAAATATTTTAACTGAAACATCATGAATACTTTGCAGAAAAGGGCTAGTTGCAGACACAGTCATTCTTGGATTTCTTTCAATACCAGTCTTTCTTCCCTTTTGACCTGAGCTGGGAGTTGGATTTCTTCTTTTTGCCTTCTGACCCTCGAGTCTCTGAAGCCTCTTTTGTACTAGAGGTCCTGTAGAGACTTCCTGGAAATTTGGATTTGTAAATTGTGCTGTTGCATCTTCTAAGCACTGCAGTGAACCCGGTATAGAGCTGTTGCTCTTGCTTGTACACAGTGTAACATTTTGATTCAAAAAAGGAAGTAAAAGGAAGACAGTTGATTACATATGGCTATAGAGAAAAAGAGATGACACATAATAATACAAAATAATAATGATACTTGTAATATAAACATCTGAAAGTTTTAGTTCTAAGAATGTCAGTCTACATAAGAAAATTATGTAAAAATAATTAATGTCTAATATAATTACTTTAACTGTATGTGTTTTCACTGATCTGTATTTTTTAGATATAATAAGATTTACTTCTCTGTAAATTTCTCAGAGATTTCATAAATACCTATATCTCTTAAAAATATAATCTACATTTCAGAATTTCATTTCAGTTTTAGAGCTTGATATGTATGACTGATTCCTTTTAAGCAGACTCAAAGGGCACATTATATGGAGGTGAGAAGAGAAGCAACATTTATTGAGTTGTTACTGAATGTCAGGAAAGTTACATACATTGCCTTCTTTTCAACCTCGAAATAATAAGGCATTATTTTTCTCATTTCACAAGACAAAATGGAAGTCCAGAGTAGTTGGAAACATCCTCAAAGTTACAAAATTACTATTTAGAGGCGAATTGACATGAAGTAACATTATTTTCTTTCTATTACACCACGTAAACATTGGGAATCCCATGCTATTTTAACTAGAGTATAAATTGCCTTGGACTATGAAGCCATGGGCAAAAGCCAAAGGAAAAGCAAGCCACAGGTGACCAGAGCATCAATTTGAATCAAAGTTGCCACTCTATGTTGATAATTAATTTTCTTAAATTTCAACGTAGGTGAGTATTATGGAAGTGAATGCAATATTTACATTTGGAATACTTTGGTAAAACCATCCAAGATGTATTTGCTTAAGCCAGGACTATATATATGATAGTTAAGGCCATTCTCATGCATGAATGAATTTTTTCTGCCTTTTCTAAATGAAACTTATAAGAACAAATATAAATCTTAAACATGATTTATTCATATCTTCCTCAGTTAATCTTATGACACAAAGAAAGAATAAATATTATATATGAGTCAGAATGTATGCAACTGGAAAATAAGTTTACATAAAACTTCTGAATTTTAAAGAAAAGATGAACTGGTTTACAATATAAATGGTAATAATAGCTGTGGTAAGGGTATAACATCTTAAAAGAAAACGCTGGAAACAAACAAAATTATTTAGATTTTATTTTCTAATTTTGGGGACTGTAACTAATAATATTTTTATCGTAGAAATTTGAAGAAAGTAACACATCTCTATTTTTTAGGTGTCCCTGGCAACCTTGTGTGTCTATTTCTTGCTGGATGAAGGAAACATTTTAACAGCCACTAAAGTGTTCACATCGATGTCTTTGTTTAATATTTTAAGGATTCCTCTGTTTGAGTTACCAACCGTGATCTCAACTGTGGTCCAGGTACATACAGAATACCTTAAACTAGGAGTTATTCCTTTACAGGAATCTCTGGTTTGGGACATTTCATTTCTTTGTCTTTTTAATTTTATTTTATTTCACTTTATGTGGTTGTTTAACACTGCATTCAAAATTAGTTTTCCTGAATTAATGAGTAATAGAGAACATTATAGAATAAAAAGGAATCATATCTTGCTTGCTTGTGCTTTTTTCCATCAAAGTTACTTTTAAATACTTCAATATGTTATTTTGTTTTCTTGTTAAGTGTTAGGTTCTCTACTTAGCATTTTTAAAGCTGGTGTTAGCCACTATGCCGTCATAGGATTCATTTCCTGTTTCCAACGGAAAAGTTATAATTAGGTGCTTTGTATGAAACTGGATAGAATGTTTTTCCAGGGTTCAGCAGCATTTCATCAATACTGAATGAATAAGCAGGGAGAAAAGCACATTGATAACATCAGTCAGCCAGCAAGCCATGTGTGAGATGTCTGGGTCTGCCTGCTTGTAGTTGTAATCTCCAGTTCCTGGAGGCTGTTTAGATACTAGATACAATGAGTAGATGGATGCTAAAGCCACAGGAAACCCAGAAAAGTTCCTTGATCCTTTTGCCCTGAGATTTATGGTTACACATTTTGGATATCAGGTTTGGCCATCCTCCATTCAATTATTTTCCTCAAGTCTGGATTCATAAACAAAGTGAATATTTGCTTATTGGAATTATCCTTTAATTTAAGAACTTTACTCTTTAAAAAATATTACTTGAATAAGGAGTAACATAATTGAATAGTAAAAACCAATTAAGCCATTTTTGTTCCATCACATCTTTTTTCATGTTATTTTTCTTAAAATAACCAACAGAGGGCATAGAAGCAGCGCTGATGTGATGCTTTTAGCATTTGATTTCATAGCACGCTTCTCAGAAAGAAAATGTCAGTTCTTAGAGTAACAGTTTTGTTCTAGTTTTGCAATTAGAATCTAGCTAAAGGTCCAATATCAAAGCCTTTTCCAATTGCTAGCAGTACTGTGCTACCTTCATTTAAGGAGGCCATTTTTCCAAAATGGAAAAACAGAAAAAGCTACCTGTATATTCTGATTTGACACACTTGGTAAACAAAACCACAGCCCAATTACATCTTGTGTGTTAATGATACAAGTCCCCTAACACAAAGTAAATAAAAATGTACTAGAAATTTTTGCAGTGAGTCGAGATCGCGCCTGAGCCGAGATCGCGCCACTGCACTCCAGCCTGGGCGACAGAGCGAGACTCCGTCTCAAAAAAATAAAAGATAAATAATAATAATAATTAAAAAAAAAACTTCCCACACTGAAGAATAGAAATGCCTGTTCCAGCAACCACTCTAATTTAGAGCAGGAAGACCGAGAGTCCCAAGGCAGCAGTTTGTGTTGCAGAGGGCAGGTGCTCAACACGAGTAAAAAAACAGTAGGATATTTGATCAGTTCGAGTGTATTCAGAAGAGACTTAGCTATTGAAGTGTTTGAGAAAAAATTAGCCCTAGTTACACAGAAAATTAAGCATACGGAAAAATAGTGACACAAGCTACATGTTTGGTGACCTTCATGAGCAGTATGTGTTTATTGAATATTTGAGAAAAAATGGGTAATCTGTTGGAAGGGAAATAGGGAAGCATGGGAGGAATGGAGGAAAATAATAGAAACCACTTAAGACTGAGAAAGCTAATAGCTATTTGAGATATTATTTAAAAATATATGGAAATTAGCTAAATGAATGAAGGTGGTGAGAAGCAACTAGTTTTGTTTTGTTTTAAACATGATACCTGCAAAGGAACAAGGATCATATTGGCAACACACTTTTATTACCAGTTTTGTATATTAGAGTGCAATGGAGCAGCTGCGTGTCTGTTAAGACTCAAGAGTAAACCGGCTTAAGTAACATGGAAGTGTCTTGACACCCAAAGGTAAAATGCCCAGGCATAGATTTTAAACACACTTGATCCAGAGGTTCAAATAAAGTGTTCACAACTCTCTTAATTTTGCAGATCTACTTATTTTTTTTTCCTGGTTGGTTTTGTTCCCAGGCTTCACATATTGATGGAAATGTATCTTTCAAAGAACTTTCTTCTATTTCTACGTGTGCTGATAACTGTTTTTCAACTTCTTCCACTAAAGCTACAAGTTTATCTGATAAGTAGCTAATGCAAGAACAACTCTCCCATCAGCCACATCTTAGGACCTTAACACACCAAAAGAATTGTATCCCTCACTCATTTTATGTGTCCACTGTGGGTCAGGAAAGGGACTCTGCTTATCCTAGGGACCCCAGCTGAGGAAACGAGCCAAGCTCCATTTTAAATGCTGGCGGGCACTGTGCAAAGGGAATAGGACTGACACCAGCAATTAAATGTTCTAACTCGGAAGTGTTGTATACCATTTCTCTTATAATTTGTGGTTCAGAACTGTTCATTTGGGTCTATCAACCAAAAGGGGGCCAGAAAGTTCAACTCTACCATGTACCAAGAAGCTGGGAGAATGGAAATATTTGGCTACAAGCACTGGTAACTAACATATTGTCCCACAGAACACCCTAAAGGTAATAGGTTGCTAAATTTCTGTGCATTAGATCGACCTTTTATCTTCTGTACATTTCTGTGTGGAACCTATGACCACAAGTGGGAGCGTTCTGCTATATCAGCATGGCAAAACATCAGAAATGTGTATGTATTTCACATACATCATATATTATGTTTATATTTTTTTTAGTCTACAGTTACACATTTTAGGCGTAATATTTGGGTTTTCAGTTAAAATAATATAAATATTTTTATAATTAATCTTTTTATAGCAATCTTTTGAAAGTTAAAGCACAAATTTCCTTATATTGTTAATATAACTGTGATAACTATGTGTGTTTAGGTCTCTTTGTCTGCTCTGGAGCCTACGTAATCACTAGAGGATCCCTGGCTGCCTCTCGAACCATGTATGTTCAACTGTTGAATAATGTACTGCACCTCCCCATCCAGTTTTTTGAAACAAATTCCACAGGCCAGATCATCAGTCGTTTCACCAAGGTAAGGAAAGACACACCTTATTAAATAGCATACATAAAAGTGACCCATATTTAGTACCTTATCTTCTCACTTGTACAAAATATGTGTTTTATATAGATTTCATTGTTAAGTATATTTCTAAGCCTTAGGACATACATAACTGATGTACAACAGAGTCACATTTTGTACATATAATTAAAATAACACTTGAAAAATTACTTAAAGAATCCAAGAAACACATGTGCTTTGAGATCTACCACTCTAATTCTTACACACATCAAGTTTGAGAATCACTGCTTTAGGCTAAGAAGGGACAGAAAATGTAAGTCGGCCAGGCACGGTGGCTCAGGCCTGTAATCCCAGCACTTTGGGAGGCTGAGGCGGGCCGTTCACCTGAGGTTGGAAGTTCGAGACCAGCCTGACCAACATGGAGAAACCCTGTCTCTACTAAAAATACAAAATTAACTGGGAATGGTGGCGCATGCCTGTAATCCCAGTCACTCAGGAGGCTGAGGCAGGAGAATCGCTTGAACCCAGGAGGCGGAGGTTGTGGTGAGCCGAGATTGCACGATTGCACTCTAGCCTGGGCAACAAGAGCGAAACTCCGTCTCAAAAAATAATAATAGTGAAAAAATAAAAATAAAATTAAAAAAGAAAGAATATGTAAGTCAATGTGGAGATACCCAGACTTTGAAAACATCCTGCTTTTAAGAAAACATAACATCACTTATGGTGAATGGGGAATGAATTGAGATTTTCAGAGTGTCTCTGTTTATCTGTAGGAGTTTTCTCATTGTGTCTACCATAAAATGCTTCTAATAGAACTGTCCAATAAAGATAAAATGCAAGCCACGTATGTGATTTTAAATTTCCTGGTAGCCATAATAAAGAAGTAAAGTAAAACACAATGGAAAGAATTAATTGTGGTAATACATTTTATTTAACACAGTATATCCAAAACATGATTCCCAACTGTAATTAACATAAAATTATTGATTAAACTTTACACTTTTTGTACAAGGTATTTTAAATCTGGTTTTATCATGTGCTTATTAGCATATCTCAATTTGCAATAGCCGCATTCCCAGTGTTCAGTAGTCACATATTGCTAATGGTCCCTACATTAAGATGCGCAGGTCCATAACCCCAAAGTGCATTAACGCATTACTATGTATATGTAAAAACATGGGGGGTGTATGAAGGGAAGTGAAGATAAAACGTGAAAACATAAATGAAAGTACCTAACATCATAAATTTCTAATGGAATGTTAAATCTTGCTTAATCATACCAAGGGACATACTGTTGTTTGAAAAATTATAGAAGAGTTTGATGACCACCATTCTGTTTCTCCCAGAGGACACTTATGCCTACAACCCTACTGATTTATTATTATTTTCATGTAGCAAAATTTCAAATGATTGAGTCTTAAGCAGATGAGAGTATGGGCAGGTAAATTCAAAATGGGAAATTCCATATGAATATGATATTTTTAGACTGTTTGGTATATGAAATAACCAAGGAACTCCCAAAAGAGGGTAGGATTAACAAAATTTCATCTCTGCTTTTTTATATCAGTTTTGTCCTGAACTGAGTAGTTCATCTATTCAAGGTTCAGTGCCTTAGTATTCCCTGGAATCTCTCAGGTCATACTTTGTGCCACAAACAGATTAAGTTATATGCAACAAAGTGTAAAACAGGCTGGGCGCAGTAGCTTATGCCTGTAATCCCCACACTTTGGGAGGCCGAGGCAGGTGGATCACCTGAAGTCAGTTCGAGACCAGCCTGGCCAACATGACGAAACCCCGTCTCTACTAAAAATATAAAAACTAGCTGGGTATAGTGGCTCATGCCTGAAATCCTAGCTACGTGGGAGACTGAGGCACGAGAATTGCTCTAACCTGGGAGGCAGAGGTTTGCAGTGAGCCGAGATCGCACCACTATACTCCAGCTTGGGTGACACAGCGAGACTTCGCCTCAAGAAAAAAAAAAAAAGAGTAAATCAATGCATGACCTTGCCATTGTCCTTCTCTCATTCCTATTGGCCACTCCGTCTTTCAGTTCATAATTTTATAAATGAAGATTATTTTGTTTTCCTGCTTCTTCTGATATGAGTAGGATCCAGTTATCCAGGAAGGTCACTGAACATGTTCGTAGTTGATAACAATGTAAGGAATGACTTACAGATTTTGAGTCATAAACACTGGTAGCTCAATGCCCCAAATATTGGGATAAAAAAATTAGCTATTGAATTATGGACTGCTTTTGTTTTGTTTTATGATCAAAGTCTGACTTTAGTTGTATAATTAATTGCCATGTAGTGGTCATCGGAAATATAAACTGCTTGATGATAAGTATCTCAAATTAGAACAGCCTTTTAATTGTTATAGTTGACTACAGGGGAATAATATATGGGGTCAGCAAAGATCATGTAGTTAGATTTATTTATGAAATCAAAGATCATGTAGTTAGATTTATTTATGAAATCAATAGAATGTCATACCTGGGTAAACATTTTTAATTTTGCCATTGAATAATATATTTCTTCTTTCTCTCATTTTAAACTGTAAAAAGTTAAAAATAAAGTGACCTAATATCAAATTTTTCAGGACATATTTATAATTGATATGCGTTTGCATTACTATTTACGGCTGTGGGTGAATTGTACATTGGATGTTATTGGAACAATTTTGGTCATTGTGGGAGCTTTGCCCCTCTTCATTCTGGGGATTATTCCCTTAGTGTTCTTCTATTTCTCTATACAAGTAAGTGCATACATTTTTATTTGTATTAATAACTTATAAGTTCACAATCAAATATAGTTTCAGACCCACTTAAACCTCCTCTTTGTCCAGGTTCTCTGAGAAGCAGAGTCGAAGAAAGGAATAGATGTATTAGAGATTTACTGGGGGAAATGCCTGTAAAAGATAAAGGGGAGGGAGCAGAAGAAGGCTGGGCTGAGCAAGCCCTCAGACAGCGACGCAGGCTGAATCCCTGTGAGGGAGAAAAAGAAAGAAGATGGATTGGGTAACAAGGGTCTTGGACTACAGGACTGTTCTACAACAGGTTCAACAGGAAGTTCTCAATCACGGTTGCCTGTTGGAGGGTGTTATGAGCACTTTCTGTCAGTACTCAGTCATTGGCTGGCCTCTACGCTAATACAGCAGTGGATCCATCAGTGCAGTCGCAATGGCTGTCAGGCAGCTATGCTCCTGCAGCAGGAGAGCTGGGACCTGCATTTTTATGCTCACCACAAAACCTGTATGTTGTAATTTTAGCAGAAAATTAATTTCCCTGCACATCCAAGAGAGAAACAGATACTGCCTTTTTGTCTTGTTTTTTTTGGTTTTTTTGTTTGTTTGTTTTGTTTGTTTGTTTTTCAGACATCACCTGTCTCTTACAGACAAACAATTGCTGGAAAGCTAAATATGTCTGTCATGATTCTTACATGCTATGTTCATATTAAAATGTGATCACCCAATTTAAATTGCAAAATTATGTCACTGTAAGGCTGCAATGGAAAACAAAATTTCTTAGCATTTTTTTTCTTCAGCAATCAAACAAAGCAATTTTATTAAACAATGAAAATAATCAATTAAAATGGATATCTTTATTATCTTTATTTTACAAGAAACCATGACAGCTTTTGGTTTAAAAAACATTTATAGCTTCATACAGAAATGACTCACATAAATTTCTCCACCTCGCTCCTATACTGCGATATAAAAGTTCTTTTCATAGTCACAGATTTATACACCTTATTTCTGTTCCCATAATTTTTTTGACACTTATCTCAAGGTACTAGTCAAACATGCAAGAACTATAAATAGATGAATTTTTCAAATGTGTGATATCAAGAGATTATTATAAAAGATTTTAAACATCTTCTTTCTACATTGCCTTTATCAAAGTACATGCAATTTTTTATTACAGGCTTAATCCACAAATAAAGAGTGAAATTTAAAGATAGTTGCAGAAATAACTATTTCCCATTTCTTTTACTTATCCTGGCAATAAGGGCTTCAATAAAAGAGGAAATTAGTTTAAGTAAACAGAAAAACAAAAGTAAATTGTAAGCGTAAATGGAGCTCAAACTGAATCAAAAATAATGAATGTATATTTTTCCACTCCATATTAGTTAATTATCCTCAAATATGTAATCTACTATGAAAATGTAATCCTTACATTTGTTGGAGATTTTAAATGAAGTATAAAATACAGAGAAAATTACCTATTATTTCTAAATTTTCAGTGAAATTTTTATATTAAAATATTTATTCCAAAGCATGATTTCTATATCCTGATAGTCAGCTTTAACTGATAATATACAAGGTAAAATCAGTGCTGAAGCATACATTTTAAATGTAGAAGTATCTAAGACTCTTTTCAAAAAAATTCTTAGAGTTTAATGCTTTTCAAAAACCCAAGTTTTAAAATTCATGTTAGAGTTTAGTCTGCTCAAGCCAGACTACACACCAACAAAGTCAAGCCTTGAGCCAAATCAGGAATTAACTCTCATTCACAATTGCCACAAAAAGAATAAAATACCTAGGAATACATCTAACTAGGATAGTGAAAGATCTCTACTAGGAGAACAATAAAACACTGCTCAGATAAATCAGAGATGACACACACAAAAGATAGGGAAACATACCATGCTTACTGATAGAAAGAATCAGTATCATTAAAATGATAATACTGCCCAAAGCAATTTATAGATTCAATGCTATTACTATTAAACTACCACTGAGATTACTCACAGAACAAGAAAAAAACTATTTTAATATTCACATGGAACCAAAAAAGGGCCCAAATAGCCAAGGCAATCCTAAGCACAAAGAACAAAGCTGGAGGCATCACACTACCTGACTTTAAACTATACTATAGGGCTACAGTAACCAAAACAGCATGATCCTAATACAAAAATAGACACATAAACCAATGGAACAGAGTAGAGAACCCAGACATAATGCTGCACACCTACAACTATCTGATCTTCAACAAACCTGCCAAAAATAATGGGAAAGAAATAATGGGAAAGGATTCCCTATTGAATAAGTGGTGCTGGGATTAGCCTTATAAAGAAGATTGAAACTGGACTCCTTCCTTACATCATATACAAAAATTAACTGAAGAGGGATTAAAAACATAAAATGTAAAACCCAACACTACAAAAACCCTGAAAGACAACTTAGGCAACACCATTCAGAACACAGACACAGGCTAAGATTTCA
>JAKFHT010003096.1:0-11409 GCA_023783455.1 Erythrocebus patas | reverse complement strand
GAATTAACAGAACACAGAGCAGTTTCTCAGAAAGCTTCTTTCCAGTTTTGAACGGAAGATATTTCCTTTTTCACCATAGCCCTCTATGGGCTTCCAAATATCCCTTTGCCAATTCCACAAGAACAGCCTTAGCGAAAGGCTTCTTGAAGGGAAAGATGTAACTCTGTGAGATGAATTAACAGAACACAGAGCAGTTTCTCAGAAAGCTTCTTTCCAGTTTTGAATGGAAGATATTTCCTTTTTCACCATAGCCCTCTATGGGCTTCCAAATATCCTTTGCCAATTCCACAAGAACAGCCTTAGCGAAAGGCTTCTTGAAGGAAAGATGTAACTCTGTGAGATGAATTAACAGAACACAGAGCAGTTTCTCAGAAAGCTTCTTCCAGTTTTGAATGGAAGATATTTTTTTCACCATAGCCTCTATGGGCTTCCAAATATCCCTTTGCCAATTCCACAAGAACAGCCTTAGCGAAAGGCTTCTTGAAGTGAAAGATGTATCTCTCTGAGAAGAATTAAGAGAACACAGAGCAGTTTCTCAGAAAGCTTCTTTCCAGTTTTGAACGGAAGATATTTCCTTTTTCACTATAGCCCTCTATGGGCTTCCAAATATCCCTTTGCCAATTCCACAAGAACAGCCTCAGCGAAAGGCTTCTGGAAGGGAAAGATGTAACTCTGTGAGATGAATTACGAGAACACGGATCAGTTCTTCAGAAAGCTTCTTTCCAGTTTCGAACGGAAGATATTTCGTTTTTCACCATAGCCCTCTATTGGCTTCCAAATATCCCTTTGCCCATTCCACAAGAACAGCCTTAGCGAAAGGCTTCTTGAAGGGAAAGATGTAACTCGGTGAGATGAATTAACAGAACACAGAGCAGTTTCTCAGAAAGCTTCTTTCCAGTTTTGAACGGAAGATATTTCGCTTTTCACCATAGCCCTCTATGGGCTTCCAAATATCACCTTGCCAATTCCACAAGAACAGCCTTAGCGAAAGGCTTCTTGAAGGGAAAGATGTAACTCTGTGAGATGAATTAACAGAACACAGAGCAGTTTCTCAGAAAGCTTCTTTCCAGTTTTGAACGGAAGATATTTACTTTTTCACCATAGCCCTCTCTAGGCTTCCAAATATGCCTTTGCCAATTTCACAAGAACAGCCTTAGCGAAAGGCTTCTTGAAGGGAAAGATGTAACACTGTGAGATGAATTAACAGAACACAGAGCAGTTCTTCAGAAAGCTTCTTTCCAGTTTTGAACTGAAGATATTTCCTTTTTCACCATAGCACTCTATGGGCTTCCAAATATCCCTTTGCCAATTCCACAAGAACAGCCTTAGCGAAAGGCTTCTTGAAGGGAAAGATGTAACTCTGTGAGATGAATTAACAGAACACAGAGCAGTTTCTCAGAAAGCTTCTTTCCAGTTTTGAACGGAAGATATTTCCTTTTTCAACATAGCCCTCTATGGGCTTCCAAATATCCCTTTGCCAATTCCACAAGAACAGCCTCAGCGAAAGGCTTCTTGAAGGGAAAGATGTAACTCTGTGAGATGAATTACGAGAACACGGATCAGTTCTTCAGAAAGCTTCTTTCCAGTTTCGAACGGAAGATATTTCCTTTTTCACCATAGCCCTCTATTGGCTTCCAAATATCCCTTTGCCCATTCCACAAGAACAGCCTTAGCGAAAGGCTTCTTGAAGGGAAAGATGTAACTCTGTGAGATGAATTAACAGAACACAGAGCAGTTTCTCAGAAAGCTTCTTTCCAGTTTTGAACGGAAGATATTTCGCTTTTCACCATAGCCCTCTATGGGCTTCCAAATATCACCTTGCCAATTCCACAAGAACAGCCTTAGCGAAAGGCTTCTTGAAGGGAAAGATGTAACTCTGTGAGATGAATTAACAGAACACAGAGCAGTTTCTCAGAAAGCTTCTTTCCAGTTTTGAACGGAAGATATTTCCTTTTTCACCATAGCCCTCTCTAGGCTCCCAAATATGCCTTTGCCAATTTCACAAGAACAGCCTTAGCGAAAGGCTTCTTGAAGGGAAAGATGTAACACTGTGAGATGAATTAACAGAACACAGAGCAGTTCTTCAGAAAGCTTCTTTCCAGTTTTGAACTGAAGATATTTCCTTTTTCACCATAGCACTCTATGGGCTTCCAAATATCCCTTTGCCAATTCCACAAGAACAGCCTTAGCGAAAGGCTTCTTGAAGGGAAAGATGTAACTCTGTGAGATGAATTAACAGAACACAGAGCAGTTTCTCTGAAAGCTTCTTTCCAGTTTTCAACGGAAGATATTTCCTTTTTCAACATAGCCCTCTATGGGCTTCCAAATATCCCTTTGCCAATTCCACAAGAACAGCTTAGCGAAAGGCTTCTTGAAGAGAAAGATGTAACCCTGTGAGAAGAATTAACAGAACGCAGGATAGTTTCTCAGAAAGCTTCTTTGCAGTTTTGTACGGAAGGTATTCCCTTTTTCACCATAGCCTTCTATGTGCTTCCAAATATCCCTTTGCCAATTCCACAAGAACAGCCTTAGCGAAAGGCTTCTTGAAGGGAAAGATGTAACTCTGCGAGATGAATTAATAGAACACAGATCAGTTCTTCATAAAGCGTCGTTCCAGTTTTGAACGCAAGATATTTCCTTTTTCACCATAGCCCTCTATGGGCTTCCAAATATCCCTTTGCCAATTCCACAAGAACAGCCTTAGCGAAAGGCTTCTCGAAGGGAAAGATGTAACTCTGTGAGATGAATTAACAGAACACAGAGCAGTTTCTCAGAAAGCTTCTTTCCAGCTTTGAACGGAAGATATTTCCTTTTTCACCATAGCCCTCTATGGGCTTCCAAATATCCCTTTGCCAATTCCACAGGACAGCCTTAGCGAAAGGCTTCTTGAAGAGAAAGATGTAACTCTGTGATGAATTAACAGAACACAGAGCAGTTTCTCAGAAAGCTTCTTTCCAGTTTTGAACGGAAGATATTTCCTTTTTCACTATAGCCCTCTATGGGCTTCCAAATATCACTTTGCCAATTCCACAAGAACAGCCTTAGCGAAAGGCTTCTTGAAGGGAAAGATGTAACTCTGTGAGATGAATTAACAGAACACAGAGCATTTCTTCAGAAAGCTTCTTTCCAGTTTTGAAGGGAAGATATTTCCTTTTTCACCATAGCCCTCTATGGGCTTGCAAATATCCCTTTGCCAATTCCACAAGAACAGCCTTAGCGAAAGGCTTCTTGAAGGGAAAGATGTAACTCTGTGAGATGAATTAACAGAACACAGAGCAGTTTCTCAGAAAGCTTCTTTCCAGTTTTGAACGGAAGATATTTCCTTTTTCACCATAGCCCTATGGGCTTCCAAATATCCCTTTGCCAATTCCACAAGAACAGCCTTAGAGAAAGGCTTCTTGAAGGAAAGATGTAACTCTGTGAGATGAATTAACAGAACACAGAGCAGTTTCTCAGAAAGCTTCTTTCCAGTTTTGACGGAAGATATTTCTTTTTCACCATAGCCTCTATGGGCTTCCAAATATCCCTTTGCCAATTCCACAAGAACAGCCTTAGCGAAAGGCTTCTTGAAGGAAAGATGTAACTCTGTGAGATGAATTAACAGAACACAGAGCAGATTCTCAGAAAGCTTCTTTCCAGTTTTGAACGGAAGATATTTCCTTTTCACTATAGCCCTCTATGGGCTTCCAAATATCCCTTTGCCAATTCCACAAGAATAGCCTTAGCGAAAGGCTTCTGAAGGAAAGATGTAACTCTGTGAGATGAATTAACAGAACACAGAGCCGTTTCTCAGAAAGCTTCTTTCCAGTTTTGTACGGAAGATATTTCCTTTTTCACCGTAGCCTTCTATGGGCTTCCAAATATCCTTTGCCAATTCCACAAGAACAGCCTTAGCGAAAGGCTTCTTGAAGGAAAGATGTAACTCTGTGAGATGAATTAACAGAACACAGAGCAGATTCTCAGAAAGCTTCTTTCCAGTTTTGAACGGAAGATATTTCCTTTTCACTATAGCCCTCTATGGGCTTCCAAATATCCCTTTGCCAATTCCACAAGAATAGCCTTAGCGAAAGGCTTGAAGGAAAGATGTAACTCTGTGAGATGAATTAACAGAACACAGAGCAGTTTGTCAGAAAGCATCTTTCCAGTTTTGAACGGAAGATATTTCCTTTTTCACCATAGCCTCTATGGGCTTCCAAATATCCTTTGCCAATTCCACAAGAACAGCCTTAGCGAAAGGCTTCTTGAAGGGAAAGATGTAACTCTGTGAGATGAATTAACAGAACACAGAGCAGATTCTCAGAAAGCTTCTTTCCAGTTTTGAACGGAAGATATTTCCTTTTTCACTATAGCCCTCTATGGGCTTCCAAATATCCCTTTGCCAATTCCACAAGAATAGCCTTAGCGAAAGGCTTCTGGAAGGGAAAGATGTAACTCTGTGAGATGAATTAACAGAACACAGAGCAGTTTGTCAGAAAGCATCTTTCCAGTTTTGAACGGAAGATATTTCCTTTTTCACCATAGCCCTCTATGGGCTTCCAAATATCCCTTTGAAAATTCCACAAGAACAGCCTTAGCGAAAGGCTACTTGAAGGGAAAGATGTAACTCTGTGAGATGAATTAACAGAACACAGAGCAGTTTCTCAGAAAGCTTCCTTCCACTTTTGAACGGAAGATATTTCCTTTTTCACTATAGCCCTCTATGGTCTTCCAAATATCACTTTGCCAATTCCACAAGAACAGCCTTAGCGAAAGGCTTCTTGAAGGGAAAGATGTAACTCTGTGAGATGAATTAATTGAACACAGATCAGTTCTTCATAAAGCTTCATTCCAGTTTTGAACGGAAGGTATTTCCTTTTTCACCATAGCCCTCTATGGGCTTCCAAATATCCCTTTGCCAATTCCACAAGAACAGCCTTAGCGAAAGGCTTCTTGAAGGGAAAGATGTAACTCTGTGAGATGAATTAACAGAACACATATCAGTTTCTCAGAAAGCTTCTTTTCAGTTTTGAACGGAAGATATTTCCTTTTTCACCATAGCCCTCTATGGGCTTCCAAATATCCCTTTGCCAACTCCACAAGAACAGCCTTAGCGAAAGGCTTCTTGAAGGGAAAGATTTAACTCTGTGAGATGAATTAACAGAGCACAGAGCAGTTTCTCAGAAAGCTTCTTTCCAGTTTTGAACGGAAGATATTTCCTTTTTCACTATAGCTCTCTGTGGGCTTCCAAATATCCCTTTGCCAATTCCACAAGAACAGCCTTAGCGAAAGGCTTCTTGAAGGGAAAGATGTAACTCTGTGAGATGAATTAACAGAACACAGAGCAGTTTGTCAGAAAGCATCTTTCCAGTTTTGAACGGAAGATATTTCCTTTTTCACCATAGCCCTCTATGGGCTTCCAAATATCCCTTTGAAAATTCCACAAGAACAGCCTTAGCGAAAGGCTACTTGAAGGGAAAGATGTAACTCTGTGAGATGAATTAACAGAACACAGAGCAGTTTCTCAGAAAGCTTCCTTCCACTTTTGAACGGAAGATATTTCCTTTTTCACTATAGCCCTCTATGGTCTTCCAAATATCACTTTGCCAATTCCACAAGAACAGCCTTAGCGAAAGGCTTCTTGAAGGGAAAGATGTAACTCTGTGAGATGAATTAATTGAACACAGATCAGTTCTTCATAAAGCTTCATTCCAGTTTTGAACGGAAGGTATTTCCTTTTTCACCATAGCCCTCTATGGGCTTCCAAATATCCCTTTGCCAATTCCACAAGAACAGCCTTAGCGAAAGGCTTCTTGAAGGGAAAGATGTAACTCTGTGAGATGAATTAACAGAACACATATCAGTTTCTCAGAAAGCTTCTTTTCAGTTTTGAACGGAAGATATTTCCTTTTTCACCATAGCCCTCTATGGGCTTCCAAATATCCCTTTGCCAACTCCACAAGAACAGCCTTAGCGAAAGGCTTCTTGAAGGGAAAGATTTAACTCTGTGAGATGAATTAACAGAGCACAGAGCAGTTTCTCAGAAAGCTTCTTTCCAGTTTTGAACGGAAGATATTTCCTTTTTCACCATAGCCCTCTATGGGCTTCCAAATATCCCTTTGCCAATTCCACAAGAACAGCCTCAGCGAAAGGCTTCTTGAAGGGAAAGATGTAACTCTGTGAGATGAATTATGAGAACACAGATCAGTTCTTCAGAAAGCTTCTTTCCAGTTTCGAACGGAAGATATTTGCTTTTTCACCATAGCCCTCTATTGGCTTCCAAATATCCCTTTGCCAATTCCACAAGAACAGCCTTAGCGAAAGGCTTCTTGAAGGGAAAGATGTAACTCTGTGAGATGAATTAACAGAACACAGAGCAGTTTTTCAGAAAGCTTCTTTCCAGTTTTGAACGGAAGATATTTCGCTTTTCACCATAGCCCTCTATGGGCTTCCAAATATCACCTTGCCAATTCCACAAGAACAGCCTTAGCGAAAGGCTTCTTGAAGGGAAAGATGTAACTCTGTGAGATGAATTAACAGAACACAGAGCAGTTTCTCAGAAAGCTTCTTTCCAGTTTTGAACGGAAGATATTTCCTTTTTCACCATAGCCCTCTCTGGGCTTCCAAATATGCCTTTGCGAATTCCACAAGAACAGCCTTAGCGAAAGGCTTCTTGAAGGAAAAAATGTAACACTGTGAGATGAATTAACAGAACACAGAGCAGTTCTTCAGAAAGCTTCTTTCCACTTTTGAATGGAAGATATTTCCTTTTTCACCATAGCACTCTATGGGCTTCCAAATATCCCTTTGCCAATTCCACAAGAACAGCCTTAGCGAAAGGCTTCTTGAAGAGAAAGATGTAACTCTGTGAGATGAATTAACAGAACACAGAGAAGTTTCTCAGAAAGCTTATTTCCAGTTTTGAACGGAAGATATTTCCTTTTTCAACATTGCCCTCTATGGGCTTCCAAATATCCCTTTGCCAATTCCACAAGAAGAGCTTAGCGAAAGGCTTCCTGAAGAGAAAGATGTACCCCTGTGAGATGAATTAACAGAACGCAGAGTAGTTTCTCAGAAACCTTCTTTCCAGTTTTGTACGGAAGGTATTCCCTCTTTCACCATAGCCTTCTATGTGCTTCCAAATATCCCTTTGCCAATTCCACTAGAACAGCCTTAGCGAAAGGCTTCTTGAAGGGAAAGATGTAACTCTGTGAGATGAATTAATAGAACACAGATCAGTTCTTCATAAAGCTTCTTTCCAGTTTTGAACGCAAGATATTTCCTTTTTCACCATAGCCCTCTATGGGCTTCCAAATATCCCTTTGCCAATTCCACAAGAACAGCCTTAGCGAAAGGCTTCTTGAAGGGAAAGATGTAACTCTGTGAGATGAATTAACAGAACACAGAGCAGTTTCTCAGAAAGCTTCTTTCCAGTTTTGAACGGAAGATATTTCCTTTTACACCATAGCCCTCTAGGGGTTCCAAATATCCCTTTGCCAATTCCACAGGAACAGTTTAGCGAAAGGCTTTTGAAGGGAAAGATGTAACTCTGTGAGATGAATTTACGGAACACAGAGCAGTTTCTCAGAAAGCTTCTTTCCAGTTTTGAACGGAAGATATTTCCTTTTTCACTATAGCCCTCTATGGGCTTCCAAATATCCCTTTGCCAATTCCACAAGAACAGCCTTAGCGAAAGGCTTTTGAAGGAAAGATGTAACTCTGTGAGATGAATTAACAGAACACAGATCAGTTCTTCAGAAAGCGTCTTTCCAGTTTTGAAGGGAAGATATTTCCTTTTTCACCATAGCCCTCTATGGGCTTCCAAATATCCCTTTACCAATTCCACAAGAACAGCCTTAGCGAAAGGCTTCTTGAAGGGAAAGATGTAACTCTGTGAGATGAATTAACAGAACACAGAGCAGTTTCTCAGAAAGCTTCTTTCCAGTTTTGAACGGAAGATATTTCCTTTTTCACCATAGCCCTCTATGGGCTTCCAAATATCCCTTTGCCAATTCCACAAGAACAGCCTTAGCGAAAGGCTAATTGAAGGGAAAGATGTAACTCTTTGAGATGAATTAACAGAACACAGAGCAGTTTCTCAGAAAGCTTCTTTCTAGTTTTGAACGGAAGATATTTCCTTTTTCACCATAGCCCTCTATGGGCTTCCAAATATCCCTTTGCCAATTCCACAAGAACTGCCTTAGCGAAAGGCTTCTTGAAGGGAAAGATGTAACTCTGTGAGACGAATTAACAGAACACAGAGCAGTTCTTCAGAAAGGTTCTTTCTAGTTTTGAACGGAAGATATTTCCTTTTTCACCATAGCCCTCTATGGGCTTCCAAATATCCCTTTGCCAATTCCACAAGAACAGCCTTAGCGAATTGCTTCTTGAAGGGAAAGATGTAACTCTGTGAGATGAATTAACAGAACACAGAGCAGTTTCTCAGAAAGCTTCTTTCCAGTTTTGAACGGAAGATATTTCCTTTTTCACCATAGCCCTCTATGGGCTTCCAAATATCCCTTTGCCAATTCCACAAGAACAGCCTTAGCGAAAGGCTTCTTGAAGGGAAAGATGTAACTCTGTGAGATGAATTAACAGAACACAGAGCAGTTTCTCAGAAAGCCTCTTTCCAGTTTTGAACGGAAGATATTTCCTTTTTCACCATAGCCCTCTATGGGCTTCCAAATATCCCTTTGCCAATTCCACAAGAACAGCCTTAGCGAAAGGCTTCCTGAAGGGAAAGATGTAACTCCGTGAGATGAATTAACAGAACACAGAGCAGTTTCTCAGAAAGCTTCTTTCCAGTTTTGAACGGAACATATTTCCTTTTTCACTATAGCCCTCTATGGGCTTCCAAATATCCCTTTGTCAATTCCACAAGAACAGCCTTAGCGAAAGGCTTCTTGAAGGGAAAGATGTAACTCTGTGAGATCAATTAACAGAACACAGAGCAGTTCTTCAGAAAGCTTCTTTCCAGTATTGAACAGAAGATATTTCCTTTTTCACCATAGCCCTCTAAGGGATTCCAAATACCCCTTTGCCAATTCCACAAGAACAGCCTTAGCGAAAGGCTTCTTGAAGGGAAAGATGTAACTCTGTGAGATGAATTAAAAGAACACACAGCAGTTTCTCAGAAAGCTTCTTTCCAGTTTTGAAGGGAAGATATTTCCTTTTTCACCATAGCCCTCTAAGGGCTCCCAAATATCCCTTTGCCAATTCCACAAGAACAGCCTTAGCGAAAGGCTTCTTGAAGGGAAAGATGTAACTCTGTGAGATGAATTAAAAGAACACAGAGCAGTTTCTCAGAAAGCTTCTTTCCAGTTTTGAACGGAAGATATTTCCTTTTTCACCATAGCCCTCTATGGGCTTCCAAATATCCCTTCGCCAATTCCACAAGAACAGCCTTAGCGATAGGCTTCTTGAAGAGAAAGATGTAACTCTGTGAGATGAATTAACAGAACACAGAGCAGTTTCTCATTAAGCTTCTTTCCAGTTTTGAACGGAAGATATTTCCTTTTTCACCAAAGCAATATATGGGCTTCCAAATAGCCCTTTGCCAACTCCACAAGAACAGACTTAGCGAAAGGCTTCTTGAAGGGAAAGATGTAACTCTGTGAGATGAATTAACAGAGCACAGAGCAGTTTCTCAGAAAGCTTCTTGTCAGTTTTGTACGGAAGATATTTCGTTTTTCACCATAGCCCTCTATGGGCTTACAAATATCCCTTTGCCAATTCCACTAGAACAGCCTTAGCGAAAGGCTTCTTGAAGGGAAAGATGTAACTCTGTGAGATGAATTAATAGAACACAGATCAGTTCTTCATAAAGCTTCTTTCCAGTTTTGAACGCAAGATATTTCCTTTTTCACCATAGCCCTCTATGGGCTTCCAAATATCCCTTTGCCAATTCCACAAGAACAGCCTTAGCGAAAGGCTTCTTGAAGGGAAAGATGTAACTCTGTGAGATGAATTAACAGAACACAGAGCAGTTTCTCAGAAAGCTTCTTTCCAGTTTTGAACGGAAGATATTTCCTTTTACACCATAGCCCTCTAGGGGTTCCAAATATCCCTTTGCCAATTCCACAGGAACAGTTTAGCGAAAGGCTTTTGAAGGGAAAGATGTAACTCTGTGAGATGAATTTACGGAACACAGAGCAGTTTCTCAGAAAGCTTCTTTCCAGTTTTGAACGGAAGATATTTCCTTTTTCACTATAGCCCTCTATGGGCTTCCAAATATCCCTTTGCCAATTCCACAAGAACAGCCTTAGCGAAAGGCTTCTTGAAGGGAAAGATGTAACTCTGTGAGATGAATTAACAGAACACAGATCAGTTCTTCAGAAAGCGTCTTTCCAGTTTTGAAGGGAAGATATTTTTTTTTTCACCATAGCCCTCTATGGGCTTCCAAATATCCCTTTACCAATTCCACAAGAACAGCCTTAGCGAAAGGCTTCTTGAAGGGAAAGATGTAACTCTGTGAGATGAATTAACAGAACACAGAGCAGTTTCTCAGAAAGCTTCTTTCCAGTTTTGAACGGAAGATATTTCCTTTTTCACCATAGCCCTCTATGGGCTTCCAAATATCCCTTTGCCAATTCCACAAGAACAGCCTTAGCGAAAGGCTAATTGAAGGGAAAGATGTAACTCTTTGAGATGAATTAACAGAACACAGAGCAGTTTCTCAGAAAGCTTCTTTCCAGTTTTGAACGGAAGATATTTCCTTTTTCACCATAGCCCTCTATGGGCTTCCAAATATCCTTTGCCAATTCCACAAGAACTGCCTTAGCGAAAGGCTTCTTGAAGGAAAGATGTAACTCTGTGAGACGAATTAACAGAACACAGAGCAGTTCTTCAGAAAGCTTCTTTCCAGTTTTGAGCGGAAGATATTTTCTTTTTCACCATAGCCCTCTATGGGCTTCCAAATATCCTTTGCCAATTCCACAAGAACAGCCTTAGCGAATTGCTTCTTGAAGGAAAGATGTAACTCTGTGAGATGAATTAACAGAACACAGAGCAGTTTCTCAAGCTTCTTTCCAGTTTTGAAGCGGAAGATATTTCCTTTTTCACCATAGCCCTCTATGGGCTTCCAAATATCCCTTTGCCAATTCCACAAGAACAGCCTTAGCGAAAGGCTTCTTGAAGGGAAAGATGTAACTCTGTGAGATGAATTAACAGAACACAGAGCAGTTTCTCAGAAAGCCTCTTTCCAGTTTTGAACGGAAGATATTTCCTTTTTCACCATAGCCCTCTATGGGCTTCCAAATATCCCTTTGCCAATTCCACAAGAACAGCCTTAGCGAAAGGCTTCCTGAAGGGAAAGATGTAACTCCGTGAGATGAATTAACAGAACACAGAGCAGTTTCTCAGAAAGCTTCTTTCCAGTTTTGAACGGAACATATTTCCTTTTTCACTATAGCCCTCTATGGGCTTCCAAATATC
>JAKFHT010003095.1:0-11420 GCA_023783455.1 Erythrocebus patas | reverse complement strand
TTTCGCTAATCTGTTCTTTTGGAATTGGCAAAGGATATTTGGAAGCCCATAAGGGCTATGGTGAAAAAGGAAATATCTTCCGTTCAAAACCGGAAAGAAGCTTTCTGAAACTGCTCTGTGTTCTGTTAATTCATCTCACAGGTTACATCTTTCCTTCAAAAGCCTTTCGCTAATCTGTTCTTTTGGAATTGGCAAAGTGATATTTGGAAGCCCATAGGGCTATGGTGAAAAAGGAAATATCTTCCGCTTCAAAACTGGAAGAAGCTTTCTGAAACTGCTCTGTGTTCTGTTAATTCATCTCACAGGTTACATCTTTCCTTCAAGAAGCCTTTCGCTCAGGCTGTTGTTGTGGAATTGGCAAAGGATATTTGGAAGCCCATAGAGGCTATGGTGAAAAATATCTTCCGTTCAAAACCGGAAAGAAGCTTTCTGAAACTGCTCTGTGTTCTGTTAATTCATCTGACAGAGTTACATCTTTCCCTTCAAGAAGCCTTCGCTAAGGCTGTTGTTGTGGAATTGGCAAAGGATATTTGGAAGCCCATAGAGGGCTACGGTGAAAAAGGAAATCTCTTCCGTTCAAAACCGGAAAGAAGCTTTTGAGAAACTGCTCTGTGTTCTGTTAATTCATCTGACAGAGTTACATCTTCCTTCAAGAAGCCTTTCTAAGGCTGTTCTTGTGGAATTGCAAAGTGATATTTGGAAGCCCATAGGGCTATGGTGAAAAATATCTTCCGTTCAAAACCGGAAAGAAGCTTTTGAGAAACTGCTCTGTGTTCTGTTAATTCATCTCACAGAGTTACATCTTCCTTCAAGAAGCCTTTCTAAGGCTGTTCTTGTGGAATTGGCAAAGGATATTTGGAAGCCCATAAGGGCTATGGTGAAAAAGGAAATATCTTCCGTTCAAAACCGGAAAGAAGCTTTTGAGAAACTGCTCTGTGTTCTGTTAATTCATCTCACAGAGTTACATCTTTCCCTTCAAGAAGCCTTTCGCTCAGGCTGTTGTTGTGGAATTGGCAGAGTGATATTAGGAAGCCCATAGAGGGCTACGGTGAAAAAGGAAATATCTTCCGTTCAAAACTGGAAAGAAGCTTTCTGAGAAACTGCTCTGTGTTCTGTTAATTCATCTCACAGAGTTACACCTTTCCTTCAAGAAGCCTTTCGCTAAGGCTGTTCTTGTGGAATTAGCAAAGTGATATTTGGAAGCCCATAGAGGGCTATGGTGAAAAGGAAATGTCTTCCGTTCAAAACTGGAAAAAGCTTTCTGAGAAACTGCTCTGTGTTCTGTTAATTCATCTCACAGAGTTACATCTTTCCTTCAAGAAGCCTTTCGCTAAGGCTGTTCTTGTGGAATTGGCAAAGGATATTTGGAAGCCCATAAAGGGCTATGGTGAAAAGGAAATATCTTCCGTTCAAAACTGGAAAGAACCTTTCTGAGAAACTGCTCTGTGTTCTGTTAATTCATCTCACAGAGTTACATCTTTCCTTCAAGAAGCCTTTCGCTAAGGCTGTTCTTGTGGAATTAGCAAAGTGATATTTGGAAGCCCATAGAGGGCTACGGTGAAAAAGGAATATCTTCCGTTCAAAACTGGAAAGAAGCTTTCTGAGAAACTGCTCTGTGTTCTGTTAATTCATCTCACAGAGTTACATCTTTCCTTCAAGAAGCCTTTCGCTAATGCTGTACTTTGGGAATTGGCAAAGGGATATTTGGAAGCCCATAGAGGGCTATGGGAAAAAGGAAATATCTTCCGTTGAAAACTGGAAAGAAGCTTTCTGAGAAATTGCTCTGTGTACTGTTAATACATCTCACAGAGTTACATCTTTCCCTTCAAGAAGCCTTTCGCTAAGGCCGTTCTTGTGGAATTGGCAAAGGGATATTTGGAAGCCCATAGAGGGCTATGGTGAAAAAGGAAATATCTTCCGTTCAAAACCGGAAACAATCTTTCCGAGAAACTGCTCTGTGTTCTGTTAATTCATCTCACAGAGTTACATCTTTCCTTCAAGAAGCCTTTCGCTAATCTGTTCTTTTGGAATTGGCAAAGTGATATTTGGAAGCCCATAGAGGGCTACGGTGAAAAAGGAAATATCTTCCGTTCAAAACCGGAAACAATCTTTCCGAGAAACTGCTCTGTGTTCTGTTAATTCATCTCACAGAGTTACATCTTTCCCTTCAAGAAGCCTTTCGCTAATCTGTTCTTTTGGAATTGGCAAAGTGATATTTGGAAGCCCATAGAGGGCTACGGTGAAAAAGGAAATCTCTTCCGTTCAAAACTGGAAAGAAGCTTTCTGAGAAACTGCTCTGTGTTCTGTTAATTCATCTCACAGAGTTACATCTTCCCTTCAAGAAGCCTTTCGCTAAGGCTGTTCTTGTGGAATTGGCAAAGTGATATTTGGAAGCCCAGACAAGACTACGGTGAAAAAGGAAATATCTTCCGTTCAAAACTGGAAAGAAGCTTTCTGAGAAACTGCTCTGTGTTCTCTTAATTCATCTCACAGTGTTACACCTTTCCTTCAAGAAGCCTTTCTGTAAGGCTGTTCTTGTGGAATTGGCAAAGGGATATTTGGAAGCCCATAGAGGGCTATGGTGAAAAAGGAAATATCTTCCGTTCAAAACTGGAAAGAAGCTTTCTGAGAAACTGCTCTGTGTTCTGTTAATTCATCTCACAGAGTTACATCTTTCCCTTCAAGAAGCCTTTCGCTAAGGCTGTTCTTGTGGAATTGACAAAGTGATATTTGGAAGCCCATAGAGGGCTATGGTGAAAAGGAAATGTCTTCCGTTCAAAACTGGAAAGAAGCTTTCTGAGAAACTGCTCTGTGTTCTGTTAATTCATCTCAGAGAGTTACATCTTTCCCTTCAAGAAGCCTTTCTCTAAGGCTGTTCTTGTGGAATTGGCAAAGTGATATTTGGAAGCCCATAGAGGGCTATTGTGAAAAAGAAATATCTTCCGTTCAAAACTGGAAAGAAGCTTTCTGAGAAACTGCTCTGTGTTCTGTTAATTCATCTCACAGAGTTACATCTTTCCCTTCCCGAAGCCTTTCTGTAAGGCTGTTCTTGTGGAATTGGCAAAGGGATATTTGGAAGCCCATAGAGGGCTACGGTGAAAAAGGAAATATCTTCCGTCCAAAACTGGAAACAAGCTTGCTGAGAAATTGCTCTGTGTTCTGTTAATTCATCTCACAGAGTTACATCTTTCCTTCAAGCCTTTCGCTAAGGCTGTTGTTGTGGAATTGGCAAAGGGATATTATGAAGCCCATAAAGGGCTATGGTTAAAAAGGAAATCTCCTCCGTTCAAAACTGGAAAGAAGCTTTCTGTGAAACTGATCTGAGTTCTGTTAATTCATCTCACAGAGTTACATCTTTCCCTTCAAGAAGCCTTTCGCTAAGGCTGTTCTTGTGGAATTGGCAAAGGATATTTGGAAGCCCATAGAGGGCTATGGTGAAAAAGGAAATATCTTCCGTTCAAAACTGGAAAAAGCTTTCTGAGAAACTGCTCTGTGTTCTGTTAATTCATCTCACAGAGTTACATCTTTCCCTTCAAGAAGCCTTTCGCTAAGGCTGTTCTTGTGGAATTGGCAAAGTGATATTTGGAAGCCCATAGAGGGCTATGGTGAAAAAATATCTTCCGTTCAAAACTGGAAAGAAGCTTTGAGAAACTGCTCTGTGTTCTGTTAATTCAGGTCACAGAGTTACATCTTTCCCTTCAAGAAGCCTTTCGCTAAGGCTGTTCTTGTGGAATTGGCAAAGTGATATTTGGAAGCCCATAGAGGCTATGGTGAAAAAGGAAATATCTTCCGTTCAAAACTGGAAAGAAGCTTTTTGAAAAACTGCTCCGTGTTCTGTTAATTCATCTCACAGAGTTGCATCTTTCCTTTCAAGAAGCCTTTCGCTAAGGGTGTTCTTGTGGAATTGGCAAAGTGATATTTGGAAGCCCATAGAGGCTATGGTGAAAAAATATCTTCCGTTCAAAACCGGAAAGAAGCTTTCTGAGAAACTGCTCTGTGTTCTGTTAATTCATCTCACAGAGTTACACCTTTCCTTCAAGAAGCCTTTCGCTAATCTGTTCTTGTGGAATTGGCAAAGGGATATTTGGAAGCCCATAGAGGGCTATGGTGAAAAAGGAAATCTCTTCCGTTCAAAACTGGAAATCAGCTTTTTGAGAAACTGCTCTGTGTTCTGTTAATTCATCTCACAGAGTTACATCTTTCCCTTCAAGAAGCCTTTCGCTAAGGCTGTTCTTGGGGAATTGGCAAAGTGATATTTGGAAGCCCATAGAGGGCTATGGTGAAAAAGGAAATATCTTCCGTTCAAAACTGGAAAGAAGCTTTCTGAGAAACTGCTCTGTGTTCTGTTACTTCATCTCACAGAGTTACATCTCTCCCTTCAAGAAGCCTTTCGCTATTGCTGTTCTTGTGGAATTGCCAAAGTGATATTTCGAAGCCCATAGAGGGCTATGGGAAAAAGGAAATATCTTCCGTTGAAAACTGGAAAGAAGCTTTCTGAGAAATTGCTCTGTGTACTGTTAATACATCTCACAGAGTTACATCTTTCCCTTCAAGAAGCCTTTCGCTAAGGCCGTTCTTGTGGAATTGGCAAAGGGATATTTGGAAGCCCATAGAGGGCTATGGTGAAAAAGGAAATATCTTCCGTTCAAAACCGGAAACAATCTTTCCGAGAAACTGCTCTGTGTTCTGTTAATTCATCTCACAGAGTTACATCTTTCCCTTCAAGAAGCCTTTCGCTAATCTGTTCTTTTGGAATTGGCAAAGTGATATTTGGAAGCCCATAGAGGGCTACGGTGAAAAAGGAAATCTCTTCCGTTCAAAACTGGAAAGAAGCTTTCTGAGAAACTGCTCTGTGTTCTGTTAATTCATCTGACAGAGTTACATCTTTCCCTTCAAGAAGCCTTTCCCTAAGGCTGTTCTTGTGGAATTGGCAAAGGGATATTTGGAAGCCCATAGAGGGCTATGGTGAAAAAGGAAGTATCTTCCGTTCAAAACCGGAAAGAAGCTTTCTGAGAAACTGCTCTGTGTTCTTTTAATTCATCTCACAAGGTTACATCTTTCCCTTGAAGAAGCCTTTCGCTCAGGCTGTTGTTGTGGAATTGGCAGAGTGATATTAGGAAGCCCGTAAAGGGCTATGGTGAAAAAGGAAATATCTTCCGTTCAAAACTGGAAAGAAGCTTTCTGAGAAACTGCTCTGTGTTCTCTTAATTCATCTCACAGTGTTACATCTTTCCTTCAAAAGCCTTTCGCTAATCTGTTCTTGTGGAATTGGCAAAGGGATCTTTGGAAGCCCATAGAGGGCTATGGTGAAAAAGGAAATCTCTTCCGTTCAAAACTGGAAAGAAGCTTTCTGAGAAACTGCTCTGTGTTCTGTTACTTCATCTCACAGAGTTACATCTCTCCCTTCAAGAAGCCTTTCGCTAAGGCTGTTCTTGTGGAATTGCCAAAGTGATATTTGAAGCCCATAGAGGGCTATGGTGAAAAAGGAAATATCTTCCGTTGAAAACTGGAAAGAAACTTTCTGAGAAATTGCTCTGTGTTCTGTTAATTCATCTCACAGAGTTACATCTTTCCCTTCAAGAAGCCTTTCGCTAAGGCTGTTCTTGTGGAATTGGCAGAGTGATATTAGGAAGCCCATAAAGGGCTATGGTGAAAAAGGAAATATCTTCCGTTCAAAACTGGAAAGAAGCTTTCTGAGAAACTGCTCTGTGTTCTGTTAATTCATCTCACAGAGTTACATCTTTCCCTTCAAGAAGCCTTTCGCTAAGGCTGTTCTTGTGGAATTGGCAAAGTGATATTTGGAAGCCCAGAGAGGGCTACGGTGAAAAAGGAAATCTCTTCCGTTCAAAACTGGAAAGAAGCTTTCTGAGAAACTGCTCTGTGTTCTGTTAATTCATCTCACAGAGTTACATATTTCCCTTCAAGAAGTCTTTCGCTCAGGTTGTTGTTGTGGAATTGGCAGAGTGATATTAGGAAGCCCATAAAGGGCTACGGTGAAAAAGGAAATATCTTCCGTTCAAAACTGGAAAGAAGCTTTCTGAGAAACTGCTCTGTGTTCTGTTAATTCATCTCACAGAGTTACATCTTTCCCTTCAAGAAGCCTTTCGCTAAGGCTGTTCTTGTGGAATTGGCAAAGGGATATTTGGAACCCCATAAAGGGTTATGGTGAAAAGGAAATAACTTCCGCTCAAAACTGGAAAGAACCTTTCTGAGAAACTGCTCTGTGTTCTGTTAATTCATTTCACAGAGTTACATCCTTCCCTTCAAGAAGCCTTTCGCTAAGGCTGTTCTTGTGGAATTGGCAAAGTGATATTTGGAAGCCCATAGAGGGCTACGGTGAAAAAGGGAATATCTTCCGTTCAAAACTGGAAAAGCTTTCTGAGAAACTGCTCTGTGTTCTGTTAATTCATCTCACAGAGTTACATCTTTCCTTCAAAAGCCTTTCGCTAAGGCTGTTCTTGTGGAATTGGAAAAGTGATATTTGGAAGCCCACAGAGGGCTATGGTGAAAAAGGAAATATCTTCCGTTCAAAACTGGAAAGAAGCTTTCTGAGAAACTGCTCTGTGTTCTGTTAATTCACCTCACAGAGTTACATCTATCCCTTCAAGAAGCCTTTCGCTAAGGCTGTTCTTGTGGAATTTGCAAAGGGATATTTGGAAGTCCTTAGAGGACTATGGTGAAAAAGGAAATATCTTCCGCTCAAAACTGGAAAGAAGCTTTCTGAGAAACTGCTCTGTGTTCTGTTAATTCATCTCACAGAGTTACATCTTTCCCTTCAAGAAGTCTTTCGCTCAGGCTGTTGTTGTGGAATTGGCAGAGTGATATTAGGAAGCCCATAAAGGGCTATGGTGAAAAAGGAAATATCTTCCGTTCAAAACTGGAAAGAAGTTTCTGAGAAACTGCTCTGTGTTCTCTTAATTCATCTCACAGAGTTACACCTTTCCCTTCAAGAAGCCTTTCGCGAAGGCTGTTCTTGTGGAATTGGCAAAGGGATATTTGGAAGCCCACAGAGAGCTATGGTGAAAAAGGAAATATCTTCCGTTCAAAACTGGAAAGAGGCTTTTTGAGAAACTGCTCTGTGTTCTGTTAATTCAGGTCACAGAGTTACATCTTACCCTTCAAGAAGCCTTTGCTAAGGCTGTTCTTGTGGAATTGGCAAAGTGATATTTGGAAGCCCATAGAGGCTATGGTGAAAAATATCTTCCGTTCAAAACTGGAAAAGCTTTCTGAGAAACTGCTCTGTGTTCTGTTAATTCATCTCACAGAGTTACATCTTTCCCTTCAAAAGCCTTTCGCTAAGGGTGTTCTTGTGGAATTAGCAAAGTGATATTTGGAAGCCCATAGAGGGCTATGGTGAAAAGGAAATATCTTCCGTTCAAAACTGGAAAGAAGCTTTCTGAGAAACTGCTCTGTGTTCTGTTAATTCATCTCACAGAGTTACACCTTTCCCTTCAAGAAGCCTTTCGCGAAGGCTGTTCTTGTGGAATTGGCAAAGGGATATTTGGAAGCCCATAAAGGGCTATGGTGAAAAAGGAAATGTCTTCCGTTCAAAACTGGAAAGAAGCTTTCTGAGAAACTGCTCTGGGTTCTGTTAATTCATCTCACAGAGTTACATCTTTCCCTTCAAGAAGCCTTTCGCTAAGGCTGTTCTTGTGGAATTGGCAAAGTGATATTTGGAAGCCCAGAGAAGACTACGGTGAAAAAGGAAATCTCTTCCGTTCAAAACTGGAAAGAAGCTTTCTGAGAAACTGCTCTGTGTTCTGTTAATTCATCTCACAGAGTTACATATTTCCCTTCAAGAAGTCTTTCGCTCAGGTTGTTGTTGTGGAATTGGCAGAGTGATATTAGGAAGCCCATAAAGGGCTACGGTGAAAAAGGAAATATCTTCCGTTCAAAACTGGAAAGAAGCTTTCTGAGAAACTGCTCTGTGTTCTGTTAATTCATCTCACAGAGTTACATCTTTCCCTTCAAGAAGCCTTTCGCTAAGGCTGTTCTTGTGGAATTGGCAAAGGGATATTTGGAACCCCATAAAGGGTTATGGTGAAAAAGGAAATAACTTCCGTTCAAAACTGGAAAGAACCTTTCTGAGAAACTGCTCTGTGTTCTGTTAATTCATTTCACAGAGTTACATCCTTCCCTTCAAGAAGCCTTTCGCTAAGGCTGTTCTTGTGGAATTGGGAAAGTGATATTTGGAAGCCCATAGAGGGCTACGGTGAAAAAGGGAATATCTTCCGTTCAAAACTGGAAAGAAGCTTTCTGAGAAACTGCTCTGTGTTCTGTTAATTCATCTCACAGAGTTACATGTTTCCCTGAAAGAAACCTTTCGCTAAGGCTGTTCTTGTGGAATTGGAAAAGTGATATTTGGAAGCCCACAGAGGGCTATGGTGAAAAAGGAAATATCTTCCGTTCAAAACTGGAAAGAAGCTTTCTGAGAAACTGCTCTGTGTTCTGTTAATTCATCTCACAGAGTTACATCTATCCCTTCAAGAAGCCTTTCGCTAAGGCTGTTCTTGTGGAATTTGCAAAGGGATATTTGGAAGTCCTTAGAGGACTATGGTGAAAAAGGAAATATCTTCCGCTCAAAACTGGAAAGAAGCTTTCTGAGAAACTGCTCTGTGTTCTGTTAATTCATCTCACAGAGTTACATCTTTCCCTTCAAGAAGTCTTTCGCTCAGGCTGTTGTTGTGGAATTGGCAGAGTGATATTAGGAAGCCCATAAAGGGCTATGGTGAAAAAGGAAATATCTTCCGTTCAAAACTGGAAAGAAGTTTCTGAGAAACTGCTCTGTGTTCTCTTAATTCATCTCACAGAGTTACACCTTTCCCTTCAAGAAGCCTTTCGCGAAGGCTGTTCTTGTGGAATTGGCAAAGGGATATTTGGAAGCCCACAGAGAGCTATGGTGAAAAAGGAAATCTCTTCCGTTCAAAACTGGAAAGAAGCTTTCTGAGAAACTGCTCTGTGTTCTGTTAATTCATCTCACAGAGTTACATATTTCCCTTCAAGAAGTCTTTCGCTCAGGCTGTTGTTGTGGAATTGGCAGAGTGATATTAGGAAGCCCATAAAGGGCTATGGTGAAAAAGGAAATATCTTCCGTTCAAAACTGGAAAGAAGTTTCTGAGAAACTGCTCTGTGTTCTCTTAATTCATCTCACAGAGTTACACCTTTCCCTTCAAGAAGCCTTTCGCGAAGGCTGTTCTTGTGGAATTGGCAAAGGGATATTTGGAAGCCCATAGAGGGCTACGGTGAAAAAGGAAATATCTTCCGTTCAAAACTGGAAAGAAGCTTTCTGAGAAACTGCTCTGTGTTCTGTTAATTCATCTCACAGAGTTACATATTTCCCTTCAAGAAGTCTTTCGCTCAGGTTGTTGTTGTGGAATTGGCAGAGTGATATTAGGAAGCCCATAAAGGGCTACGGTTGAAAAGGAAATATCTTCCGTTCAAAACTGGAAAGAAGCTTTCTGAGAAACTGCTCTGTGTTCTGTTAATTCATCTCACAGAGTTACATCTTTCCCTTCAAGAAGCCTTTCGCTAAGGCTGTTCTTGTGGAATTGGCAAAGGGATATTTGGAACCCCATAAAGGGTTATGGTGAAAAAGGAAATAACTTCCGTTCAAAACTGGAAAGAACCTTTCTGAGAAACTGCTCTGTGTTCTGTTAATTCATTTCACAGAGTTACATCCTTCCCTTCAAGAAGCCTTTCGCTAAGGCTGTTCTTGTGGAATTGGCAAAGTGATATTTGGAAGCCCATAGAGGGCTACGGTGAAAAAGGGAATATCTTCCGTTCAAAACTGGAAAGAAGCTTTCTGAGAAACTGCTCTGTGTTCTGTTAATTCATCTCACAGAGTTACATCTTTCCCTGCAAGAAGCCTTTCGCTAAGGCTGTTCTTGTGGAATTGGAAAAGTGATATTTGGAAGCCCACAGAGGGCTATGGTGAAAAAGGAAATATCTTCCGTTCAAAACTGGAAAGAAGCTTTCTGAGAAACTGCTCTGTGTTCTGTTAATTCACCTCACAGAGTTACATCTATCCCTTCAAGAAGCCTTTCGCTAAGGCTGTTCTTGTGGAATTTGCAAAGGGATATTTGGAAGTCCTTAGAGGACTATGGTGAAAAAGGAAATATCTTCCGCTCAAAACTGGAAAGAAGCTTTCTGAGAAACTGCTCTGTGTTCTGTTAATTCATCTCACAGAGTTACATCTTTCCCTTCAAGAAGTCTTTCGCTCAGGCTGTTGTTGTGGAATTGGCAGAGTGATATTAGGAAGCCCATAAAGGGCTATGGTGAAAAAGGAAATCTCTTCCGTTCAAAACCGGAAAGAAGCTTTCTGAGAAACTGCTCTGTGTTCTGTTAATTCATCTCACAGAGTTACATCTTTCCCTTCAAGAAGCCTTTCGCTAAGGCTGTTCTTGTGGAATTGGCAAAGGGATATTTGGAAGCCCATAGAGGGCTATGGTGAAAAAGGAAATATCTTCCGTTCAAAACTGGAAAGAAGCTTTCTGAGAAACTGCTCTGTGTTCTGTTAATTCATCTCACAGAGTTACATCTTTCCCTTCAAGAAGCCTTTCGCTAAGGCTGTTCTTGTGGAATTGGCAAAGTGATATTTGGAAGCCCATAGAGGGCTATGGTGAAAAAGGAAATATCTTCCGTTCAAAACTGGAAAGAAGCTTTCTGAGAAACTGCTCTGTGTTCTGTTAATTCATCTCACAGAGTTACATCTTTCCTTCAAGAAGCCTTTCGCTAAGGCTGTTGTTGTGGAATTGGCAAAGTGATATTTGGAAGCCCATAGAGGGCTATGGTGAAAAAGGAAATATCTTCCGTTCAAAACTGGAAAGAAGCTTTCTGAGAAACTGCTCTGTGTTCTGTTAATTCATCTCACAGAGTTACATCTTTCCTTCAAAAGCCTTTCGCTCAGGCTGTTGTTGTGGAATTGGCAGAGTGATATTTGGAAGCCCATAGAGGCTATGGTGAAAAAGGAAATATCTTCCGTTCAAAACTGGAAAGAAGCTTTCTGAGAAACTGCTCTGTGTTCTGTTAATTCATCTCACAGAGTTACACCTTTCCTTCAAGAAGCCTTCATGAAGGCTGTTCTTGTGGAATTGGCAAAGGGATCTTTGGAAGCCCATAGAGGGCTATGGTGAAAAAGGAAATCTCTTCCGTTCAAAACTGGAAAGAAGCTTTCTGAGAAACTGCTCTGTGTTCTGTTAATTCATCTCACAGAGTTACACGTTTCCCTTCAAGAAGCCTTTCTCGAAGGCTGTTCTTGTGGAATTGGCAAAGGGATATTTGGAAGCCCATAGAGGGCTATGGTGAAAAAGGAAATCTCTTCCGTTCAAAACTGGAAAGAAGCTTTCTGAGAAACTGCTCTGTGTTCTGTTAATTCATCTCACAGAGTTACACCTTTCCCCTCAAGAAGCCTTTCGCTAAGG
>JAKFHT010003094.1:0-11423 GCA_023783455.1 Erythrocebus patas | reverse complement strand
GAATTTGCAAAGTGATATTTGGAAGGCCTTAGAGGATACAGTGAAAAGGAAATATCTTCAGTTAAAAACTGGAAAGAAGCTTTCTGAGAAACTGCGTTGGGATCTGTTAATTCATCTCACAGAGTTACATCTTTCCCCTCAAGAAGCCTTTCGCTAAGACTGTTCTTGTGGAATTGGAAAAGTGATATTTGGAAGGCCTTAGAGGATACAGTGAAAAGGAAATATCTTCCATTAAAAACTGGAAAGAAGCTTTCTGAGAAACTGCTTTGTTTACTTTTAATTCATCTCACAGTGTTACAGCTTTCCTCAAGAAGCCTTTCGCTAAGACTGTTCTTGTGGAATTTGCAAAGTGATATTTGCAAGCCCATGGAGGGCTATGGTGAAAAAGGAAATATCTTCAGTTAAAAACTGGAAAGAAGCTTTCTGAGAAACTGCGTTGGGATCTGTTAATTCATCTCACACAGTTACAGTAATCCCTCCAGAATCCTTTCGATAAGACTGTTCTTGTGGATTTGCAAAGTGATATTTGAAAGCCCATAGAGGGCTATGGTGAAAAAGGAAATATCTTCCATTAAAAACTGGAAAGAAGCTTTCTGAGAAACTGCGTTGGGATCTGTTAATTCATCTCACAGTGTTACAGCTTTCCTCAAGAAGCCTTTCGATAAGACTGTTCTTGTGGAATTGGAAAAGTGATATTTGAAAGCCCATAGAGGGCTATGGTGAAAAAGGAAATATCTTCAGTTAAAAACTGGAAAGAAGCTTTCTGAGAAACTGCGTTGGGATCTGTTAATTCATCTCACACAGTTACAGTAATCCCCTCCAGAATCCTTTCGATAAGACTGTTCTTGTGGAATTGGAAAAGTGATATTTGGAAGGCCTTAGAGGGATACAGTGAAAAGGAAATATCTTCTGTTAAAAACTGGAAAGAAGCTTTCTGAGAAACTGCCTTGTGTTCTGTTAATTCATCTCACAGAGTTACATCTTTCCCCTCAAGAAGCCTTTCATTAAGACTGTTCTTGTGGATTTGCAAAGTGACCGGCTCGAACCGGTTTTGACCAGCTCAAACCAGACCAGACCGGCTCAAACCAGACCAGACCGGCTTAAGCCGGTTTTGACCGACTCAAACCGGTTTTGACCTGCTCAAACCACACCAGACCGGCTGAAAGTGGTTTTGACCAGCTAAACCCGGTTTTGTCCGGATGAGACCAGATCAAACTGAATCAGACCGGCCCAGACAGGCTAATATCGGTTCAATCCGGACCAGAATGGCCCAGACAACCTAAAACGGGCCACAAAACTGTTATGACTGGTGCAAACCAGACCAGACCGGCTGAAACCGGTTTTGACCGACCTGAGCCAGTTTTGAGCAGCGCAAACCAGACCAGACTGGCTCAAACCGGTTTTGACCGACTCAAACCGGTTTTGACCTGCTCAAACCACACCAGACCGGCTGAAAGCGGTTTTGACCAGCTAAACCCGGTTTTGTCCGGATGAGACCAGATCAAACTGAATCAGACCGGCCCAGACAGGCTAATATCGGTTCAATCCGGACCAGAATGGCCCAGACAACCTAAAACGGGCCACAAAACTGTTATGACTGGTGCAAACCAGACCAGACCGGCTGAAACCGGTTTTGACCGACCTGAGCCAGTTTTGAGCAGCGCAAACCAGACCAGACCGGTTCAAACCGATTTTGACAGCCTCAATCCGGTTTTGACCGGCTGAAACCGGTTTTGACCGGCTCAAACCACTACAGACCGGGTAAAACCGGTTTTCAGCGGCTTAAACAGGTTTTGAACTGATTAGACCAGCTCAAACCAGACCAGACCGGTTCAATGCGGTTTTGACCGGCACAAACCGCTTTTGAACGGCTCGAACCGGTTTTGACCGGCTCAAACCACACCAGACCGGCTGAAACCGGTTTTGACCGGCTAAAACCGGGTTTGACCGGATGAGACCGGATCAAACCGAATCAGACGGGCCCAGACCAGCTCATATCGGATCAAACCGTACCAGCGTGGCCCAGACCACCTAAAACGGGCCAAAAACCGGTTTTGACAGGTTCAAACCAGACCAGACCGGCTCAAACCGGTTTTACCGACCTGAGCCAGTTTTGACCAGCGCAAACCAGACCAGACCGGTTCAAACCGATTTTGACTGCCTCAATCCGGTTTTGACCGGCTGAAACCGGTTTTGACCGGCTCAAACCACTACAGACCGGGTAAAACCGGTTTTCAGCGGCTTAAACCGGTTTTGACCTGATTAGACCAGCTCAAACCAGACCAGACCGGTTCAATGCGGTTTTGACCGGCACAAACCGGTTTTGAACGGCTCGAACCGGTTTTGACCGGCTCAAACCACACCAGACCGGCTGAAACCGGTTTTGACCGGCTAAAACCGGGTTTGACCAGATGAGACCGGATCAAACCGAATCAGACCGGCCCAGACCGGCTAATATCGGATCAAACCATACCCGACCGGCCCAGACTGCCTAAAACTGGGCCACAAACCGGTTTTGACCGGTTCAAACCAGACCAAACCGTCTCAAACCGGTTTTGACCGGCTCAAAGCGGTTTTGACCGGATCAAACCAGACTCTACCGGCCCAGATGAGCTGAAAGCGGATCAAAGAGGACCAGACCGGCCCAGACCGGCTGAAAGCCGGCCACAAAGCGGTTTTGACCGGCTGAAACCACACCAGACCGGCTCAAACCGGTTTTGACCAGCCTGAGCCGGTTGACAACGGCTCAAACCAGACCAGAGCAGCTCAAACCGGACCAGACCGCTCAAACCGGTTTTACCAGATGACACCAGAACAAACCGGACCAGACCGGCTCACACAGGATCACACCGGACCAGACAGGCCCAGACCGGCTGAAACCGGATCAAACCGGACCAGACCGGCCCAGACTGGCTAAAACCGGGCCAGACCGGCTCAAATCGGTTTTGACCGGCTCAAACCACTCCAGACTGGCTAAAAACCGGTTTTCACCGACTCAAACCGGTTTTGACCTGAATAGACCAGATCAAACCGGACCAGACCGGCTCAGACAGGCTCGAATCGGTTTTGACTGGCTTCAACCAGACCAAACCGGCTCAAACCGGTTTTGACCGGCTCAAACCGGTTTTGACCTGCTCAAACCACACCAGACTGGCTGAAACCGGTTTTGACCGGCTAAAACCGGTTTTGACCGGATGAGACCAGATCAAACCGAATCAGACCGGCCCAGAACGGCTAAAATTGGATCAAACCGTACCAGACCGGCCCAGACCGCCTAAACTGGGCCACAAACCGGTTTTGAACGGTGCAAACCAGACCATACCGGCTCAAACCGGTTTTAACCGAACTGAGCCGGTTTTGACTGGCTCAAACTAGACCAGACCGGTTCAAACCGGTTTTGACTCTCTCAATGCGGTTTTGACTGGCTGAAACCGGTTTTGACCGGCTCAAACCACTCCAGACCGGGTAAAACCTGTTTTCAGCGGCTTAAACAGGTTTTGACCTGATTAGACCAGCTCAACCCGGACCAGACCGCTTCAATGCGGTTTTGACTGGCACAAATCGGTTTTGAACGGCTCGAACCGGTTTTGACCGGCTCAAACCACACCAGACCTGCTGAAACCGGTTTTGACCGGCTAAAACTGGGTTTGACCAGATGAGACCGGATCAAACCGAATCAGACCAGCCCAGACAGGCTAAAATCGGATCAAACCGTACCCGACTGGCCCAGACTGCCTAAAACTGGGCCACAAACCGGTTTTGACCGGATCAAACCAGACTCTACCGGCCCAGATGAGCTGAAAGCGGATCAAACAGGACCAGACCGGCCCAGACCGGCTGAAAGCCGGCCACAAAGCGGTTTTGACCGGATCAAACCAGACCAGACCGGCTCAAACCGGTTTTGACAGGCTCGAACCGGTTTTGACCGCTCAAACCAGACCAGAGCGGCTCAAACCGGACCAGAGCGGCTCAAACCGGTTTTACCAGATGACACCGGATCAAACCGGACCAGACCAGCTCACACAGGATCACACCGACCAGACAGGCCAGACCGGCTCAAACCAGACCATACCGGCTCAAACCGGTTTTAACCGAACTGAGCCGGTTTTGACCGGCTCAAACCAGACCAGACCGGTTCAAACCGGTTTTGACTCTCTCAATGCAGTTTTGACTGGCTGAAACCGGTTTTGACCGGCTCAAGTCACTCCAGACAGGGTAAAACCGGTTTTTACCGGCTTAAAGCGGTTTTGACCTGATTAGACCAGCTCAAACCAGACCAGACCGGTTCAATCCGGTTTTGATCGGCACAAACCGGTTTTGAATGGCTCGAACCGGTTTTGACCGGCTCAAACCGGTTTTGACCGGCTCAAACCACACCAGACCGGCTGAAACCGGTTTTGACCGGCTAAAACCGGGTTTGACCAGATGAGACCGGATCAAACCGAATCAGACCGGCCCAGACAGGCTAAAATCGGATCAAACCGTACCCGACCGGCCAGACTGCCTAAAACTGGGACACAAACTGGTTTTGACCGTTTCAAACCAGAGCAGACCGGCTCAAACCGGTTTTGACCGGCTCAAAGCGGTTTTGACCGGAGCAAACCAGACTCGACTGGCACAGACGAGCTGAAACCGGATCAAACAGGACCAGACTGGCCCAGACCGGCTGAAAGGGGGCCACAAAGCGGTTTTGACTGGCTAAAACCAGATCAGACCGGCTCAAACCGGTTTTGACCAGCCTGAGCCAGGTTAGAACAGCTCAAACCACACCAGAGCGGCTCAAACCGGACCAGAGCGGCTCAAACCGGTTTTTACCAGATGACAACGGATCAAACCGGACCAGACCGGCTCACACAGGATCAAACAGGACCAGACAGGCCCAGACCGGCTGAAACCGGATCAAACCGGACCAGACCGGCCCAGACTGGCTAAAACCGGGCCAGACCGGCTCAAATCGGTTTTGACCAGCTCAAACCAGACCAGACCGGTTCAAACCGGTTTTGAATGGCTCAATCTGGTTTTGACCGGCTCAAACCACTCCAGACCGGCTAAAAACCGGTTTTCACCGACTCAAACCGGTTTTGACCTGAATAGACTGGATCCAACCGGACCAGACTGGCTGAGACAGGCTCGAATCGGTTTTGACTGGCTTCAACCAGACCAAACCGGCTCAAACCGGTTTTGACAGGCTCGAACCGGTTTTGACCTGCTCAAACCAGACCACACCGGCTAAAACCAGACCAGACCGGCTCAAACCTGTTTTGACCGGGTCAAACCGGTTTTGACCTGCTCAAACCACACCAGACCGGCTGAAACCGATTTTGACCAGCTAAAACCGGTTTTGACCGGATGAGACCGGATCAAACCGAGTCAGACCGGCCCAGACCGGCTAAAATCGGATCAAACCGGACCAGACAGGCCCAGACCGCCTAAAACTGGGCCACAAACTGGATTGATGGGTGCAAACCACACCAGACCGGCTAAAACCCGTTTTGACCGACCTGAGCCGGTTTTGACCTGCGCAAACCAGACCAGACCCGTTCAAACCGGTTTTGACTGCCTCAATCCGGTTTTGACCGGCTGAAACCGGTTTTGGACAGCTCAAACCACTCCAGACCGGGTAAAACCGGTTTTCAGCGGCTTAAACCGGTTTTGACCTGATTAGACCAGTTCAAACCAGACCAGACTGGTTCAATGCAGTTTTGACCGGCACAAACCGGTTTTGTACGGCTCGAACCGGTTTTGACCGGCTCAAACCACAGCAGACCGGCTGAAACCGGTTTTGACCGGCTAAAACCGGGTTTGACCGGATGAGACCGGATCAAACCGAATCAGACCGGCCCACACAGGCTAAAATCAGATCAAACTGTACCCGACCGGCCCAGACTGCCTAAAACTGGGCCACAAACCGGTTTTGACCGGTTCAAACCAGACCAAACCGGCTCAAAACGGTTTTGACCGGCTCAAAGCGGTTTTGACCGGAGCAAACCAGACTCTACCGGCCCAGATCAGCTGAAAGCGGATCAAACAGTACCAGGCCGGCCCAGACCGGCTGAAAGCGGGCCATAAAGTGGTTTTGACCGGCTGAAACCAGACCAGACCGGCTCAAACCGATTTTGACCGACCTGAGCCGGTTTTCACCGGCTCAAACCAGACCAGACCGGCTCAAACTGGACCAGAGCGGCTCAAACCGGTTTTTACCAGATGACAACAGATCATACCGGACCAGACCGGGTCACACCGGATCAAACCGGACCAGACAGGCCTGGACCGGCTGAAACCGGATCAAACCGGACCAGACAGGCAAAGACTGGCTAAAACCGGGCCAGACCGGCTCAAACCGGTTTTGACCGGCTCAAACCAGACCAGACCAGTTGAAACCGGTTTTGAATGGCTCAATCCGGTTTTGACCTGATTAGACCGGATCAAACCGGACCAGACCGGCTCAGACAGGCTCGAATTGGTTTTGACTGGCTTCAACCAGACCAAACCGGCTCAAACCGGTTTTGACCGGCTCGAACCGGTTTTGAACAGCTCAAACCAGACCAGACCGGCTCAAACCAGACCAGACCGGCTCAAACCTGTTTTGACCGGGTCAAACCGGTTTTGAAATGCTCAAACCACACCAGACCGGCTGAAACCGGTTTTGACCGGATGAGACCAGATCAAACAGAATCAGACCGGCCCAGACCGGCTAAAATCGGATCAAACCGGACCCGACCGGCCCAGACCGCCTAAAACTGGGCCACAAACCGGTTTTGACCGGTGCAAACCAGACCAGACCGGCTCAAAGTGGTTTTGACTGGCTCGAACCGGTTTTGACCGGCTCAAACCAGAGCAGACCGGCTCAAACCAGACCAGACCGGCTCAAACCGGTTTTGACCGGCTCAAAGCGGTTTTGACCGGATCAAACCGGACTCGACGGGCCCAGACCAGCTGAAACCGGATCAAACCGGAGCAGACCGGCCCAGACCGGCTAAAATTGGATCAAACCGGACCAAAGCGGCCCAGACCACCTAAAACTGGGCCACAAACCGGTTTTGACCGGCTCAAACCAGACCAGACCGGCTCAAACCGGTTTTGACTGGCCTGAGCCAGTTTAGACCGGCTCACCCAAGACCAGACAGGCTAAATCCGGACCAGAGCGGCTCAAACCGCTTTTGACCGGATGACAACGGATCAAACCGGATCAGACAGGCTCACACCGGATCAAATTGGCTCAGACAGGCCCAGACAGGCTGAATCCGGATCAAACCTGACGAGAGCGGCACAGACGGGCTAAAACCGTGCCAGACTGGCTCAAACCAGTTTTGACCGTCTCAAGCCAGACCAGACAGGTTCAAACCGGTTTTGACTGGCTCAATCCGGTTTTGACAGGCTCAAACCGGTTTTGACCAACTCAAACCACTCCAGACCGGCTAAAACCGGTTTTCAACGGCCCAAACCGGTTTTGACCTCATTAGACCGGGTCAAACTGGTTTTGACCGACCCGAGCTGGTTTTGAACGGCTCAAACCAGACCAGACCGGTTCAAACCGGTTTTGACCGGCTCGAACCGGTTTTGACCAGCTCAAACCAGATCAGACCGGCTCAAACCAGAACAGACCGGCTCAAGCCGGTTTTGACCGACTCAAACCGGTTTTGACCTGCTCAAACCACAGCAGACCGGCTGAAAGCGGTTTTGACCGGCTAAAACCGGTTTTGTCCGGATGAGACCAGATCAAACCGAATCAGACTGGCCCAGACCGGCTAAAATCGGATCAAACCGGACCAGAACGGCCCAGACAACCTAAAACTGGGCCACAAACCGGTTATGACCGGTGCAAACCAGACCAGACCGGCTGAAACCGGTTTTGACCGACCTGAGCCGGTTTTGACCAGCGCAAACCAGACCAGACCGGTTCAAACCGATTTTGACAGCCTCAATCCGGTTTTGACCGGCTGAAACCGGTTTTGACCGGCTCAAACCACTACAGACCGGGTAAAACCTGTTTTCAGCAGCTTAAACCGGTTTTGAACTGATTAGACCAGCTCAAACCAGACCAGACCGGTTCAATGCGGTTTTGACTGGCACAAACCGGTTTTGAACGGCTTGAACCGGTTTTGACCGGCTCAAACCACACCAGACTGGCTGAAACCGGTTTTGACCGGCTAAAACCGGGTTTGACTAGATGAGACCGGATCAAACCGAATCAGACCGGCCCAGACCGGCTAATATCAGATCAAACCATACCCGACCGGCCCAGACTGCCTAAAACTGGGCCACAAACCGGTTTTGACCGGTTCAAACCAGACCAAACCGTCTCAAAGCGGTTTTGACCAGATCAAACCAGACTCTCCCGGCCCAGGTGAGCTGAAAGCGGATCAAAGAGGACCAGACCGGCCCAGACCGGCTGAAAGCCGGCCACAAAGCGGTTTTGACCGGCTGAAACCACACCAGACCGGCTCAAACCGGTTTTGACCAGCCTGAGCCGGTTGACAACGGCTCGAACCAGACCAGAGCGGCTCAAACCGGACCAGAGCGGCTCAAACCGGTTTTTACCAGATGACACCAGAACAAACCGGACCAGACCGGCTCACACAGGATCACACCGGACCAGACAGGCCCAGACCGGCTGAAACCGGATCAAACCGGACCAGACCGGCCCAGACTGGCTAAAACCGGGCCAGACCGGCTCAAATCGGTTTTGACCGGCTCAAATCACTCCAGACTGGCTAAAAACCGGTTTTCACCGACTCAAACCGGTTTTAACCTGAATAGACCAGATCAAACCGGACCAGACCGGCTCAGACAGGCTCGAATCGGAATCGGTTCTGACTGGCTTCAACCAGACCAAATCGCTCAAACCGGTTTTGACCTGCTCAAACCACACCAGACCTGCTGAAACCGGTTTTGACCAGCTGAAACTGGGTTTGACCAGATGAGACCGGATCAAACCGAATCAGACCGGCCCAGACAGGCTAAAATCGGATCAAACCGTACCCGACTGGCCCAGACTGCCTAAAACTGGGCCAGAAACCGTTTTTGACCGGTTCAAACCAGACCACATCGGCTCAAACCGGTTTTGACCGGCTCAAAGCTTTGACGGATCAAACCAGACAGACCGCCCAGATGAGCTGAAAGCGGATCAAACAGGACCAGACCGGCCCAGACCGGCTGAAAGCGGGCCACAAAGCGGTTTTGACCGGCTGAAACCAGACCAGACCGGCTCAAACCGGTTTTGACCGCTCAACCGGTTTTGACTAGCTCAAACCAGACCAGACCGGCTCAAACCAGACCAGACCGGCTCAAACCGGTTTTGACCGACGTGAGCCGGGTTTGACCGGCTCAGACCAGACCAGACCGGTTGAAACCGGTTTTGACTGCCTCAATTCGGTTTTGACAGGCTGAAACCGGTTTTGACCGGCTCAAGTCACTCCAGACCGGGTAAAACCGGTTTTTACCGGCTTAAAGCGGTTTTGACCTGATTAGACCAGCTCAAACCAGACCAGACCGGTTCAATCCGGTTTTGATCTGCACAAACAGGTTTTGAACGGCTCGAACCGGTTTTGACCGTCTGAAACTGGTTTTGACCGGCTCAAACCAAACCAGACCGGCTGAAACCGGTTTTGACCGGCTCAAACCACTCCAGACCGGGTAAAACCGGTTTTCGGCTGCTTAAACCGGTTTTGACCTGATTAGACCAGCTCAAACCAGACCAGACCGGTTCAATGCGGTTTTGACCGGCACAAACCGGTTTTGAACGGCTCGAACCGGTTTTGACCGGCTCAAACCAAACCAGACCGGCTGAAACCGGTTTTGACCGGCTAAAACCGGGTTTGACCAGATGAGACCGGATCAAACCGAATCAGACCGGCCCAGACCGGCTAAAATCGGATCAAACCGACCACCGCCCAGACTGCCTAAAACTGGGCCACAAACCGGTTTTGACCGGTTCAAACCAGACCAGACCGGCTCAACCGGTTTTGACCGTCTGAAACTGGTTTTGACCGGCTAAAACCGGGTTTGACCAGATGAGACCGGATCAAACCGAATCAGACCGCCCAGACAGGCTAAAATCGGATCAAACCGAATCAGACCGCCCAGACTGCCTAAAACTGGGCCACAAACCGGTTTTGACCGGTTCAAACCAGACCAGAGCGGCTCAAACCGGTTTTGACAGGCTCAAAGCGGTTTTGACCAGCAAACCAGACTCTACCGCCCAGATGAGCTGAAAGCGGATCAAACAGGACCAGACCGCCCAGACCGGCTGAAAGCCACAAAGTGGTTTTGACCGGCTGAAACCAGACCAGACCAGCTCAAACCGGTTTTGACCAGCCTGAGCCGGTGGCTCAAACCGGTTTTACCAGATGACAACAGATCAAACCGGACCAGACCGGCTGAAACCGGATCAAACAGGACCAGACAGGCCCAGACCGGCTGAAAGCGGGCCACAAAGCGGTTTTGACCGGCTGAAACCACACCAGACCGGCTCAAACCGGTTTTGACCAGCCTGAGCCGGTTGACAACGGCTCGAACCAGACCAGACCGGTTCAAACCGGTTTTGACAGACGTGAGCCGGGTTTGACCGGCTCAGACCAGACCAGACCGGTTGAAACCGGTTTTGACTGCCTCAATTCGGTTTTGACAGGCTGAAACCGGTTTTGACCGGCTCAAGTCACTCCAGACTGGGTAAAACCGGTTTTTACCGGCTTAAAGCGGTTTTGACATGATTAGACCAGCTCAAACCAGACCAGACCGGTTCAATCCGGTTTTGATCTGCACAAACAGGTTTTGAACGGCTCGAACCGGTTTTGACCGTCTGAAACTGGTTTTGACCGGCTCAAACCAAACCAGACCGGCTGAAACCGGTTTTGACCGGCTCAAACCACTCCAGACCGGGTAAAACCGGTTTTCGGCTGCTTAAACCGGTTTTGACCTGATTAGACCAGCTCAAACCAGACCAGAGCGGTTCAATGCGGTTTTGACCGGCACAAACCGGTTTTGAACGGCTCGAACCGGTTTTGACCGGCTCAAACCAAACCAGACCGGCTGAAACCGGTTTTGACCGGCTAAAACTGGGTTTGACCAGATGAGACCGGATCAAACCGAATCAGACCGGCCCAGACCGGCTAATATCGTATCAAACCGTACCCGACCGGCCCAGACTGCCTAAAACTGGGCCACAAACCGGTTTTGACCGGTTCAAACCAGACCAGACCGGCTCAAACTGGTTTTGACCGGCGCAAAGTGGTTTTGACCGGATCAAACCAGACTCTACCGGCCCAGATGAGCTGAAAGCGGATCAAACAGGACCACACCGGCCCAGACCGCCTGAAAGCAGGCCACAAAGCGGTTTTGACCGTCTGAAAACAGACCAGACCGGCTCAAACCGGTTTTGACCGACGTGAGCCGGGTTTGACCGGGTCAAACCAGACCAGACC
>JAKFHT010003093.1:0-11456 GCA_023783455.1 Erythrocebus patas | reverse complement strand
TCTGTGAGATGAATTAACAGAACACAGAGCACTTTCTCAGAAAGCTTCTTTCCAGTTTTGAACGGAAGATATTTCCTTTTTCACCATAGCCTCTATGGGCTTCCAAATATCCCTTTGCCAATTCCACAAGAACAGCCTTAGCGAAAGGCTTTGAAGGGAAAGATGTAACTCTGTGAGATGAATTAACAGAACACAGAGCAGTTTCTCAGAAAGCTTCTTTCCAGTTTTGAACGGAAGATATTTCCTTTTTCACCATAGCCTCTATGGGCTTCCAAATATCCCTTTGCCAATTCCACAAGAACAGCCTTAGCGAAAGGCTTCTGAAGGAAAGATGTAACTCTGTGAGATGAATTAACAGAACACAGAGCAGTTTCTCAGAAAGCTTCTTTCCAGTTTTGAACGGAAGATATTTCCTTTTTCACCATAGCCTCTATGGGCTTCCAAATATCCCTTTGCTAATTCCACAAGAACAGCCTTAGCGAAAGGCTTTGAAGGGAAAGATGTAACTCTGTGAGATGAATTAACAGAACACAGAGCAGTTTCTCAGAAAGCTTCTTTCCAGTTTTGAACGGAAGATATTTCCTTTTTCACCATAGCCCTATGGGCTTCCAAATATCCTTTGCCAATTCCACAAGAACAGCCTTAGCGAAAGGCTTTTGAAGGGAAAGATGTAACTCTGTGAGATGAATTAACAGAACACAGAGCAGTTTCTCAGAAAGCTTCTTTCCAGTTTTGAACGGAAGATATTTCCTTTTTCACCATAGCCCTCTATGGGCTTCCAAATATCCTTTGCCAGAAAGCTTCTTTCCAGTTTTGTACGGAAGATATTTCCTTTTTCACCGTAGCCCTCTATGGGTTTCCATATATCCCTTTGTCAATTCCACAAGAACAGCCTTAGCGAAGGCTTCTTGAAGGAAAGATGTAACTCTGTGAGGTGAATTAACAGAACACAGATCAGTTCTTCAGAAAGCTTCTTTCCAGTTTTCAACGGAAGATATGTCCTTTTCACTATAGCCCTCTATGGGTTTCCATATATCCCTTGCCAATTCCACAAGAACAGCCTTAGCGAAAGGCTTTGAAGGGAAAGATGTAACTCTGTGAGATGAATTAACAGAACACAGAGCAGTTTCTCAGAAAGCTTCTTTCCAGTTTTGAACGGAAGATATTTCCTTTTTCACCATAGCCCTCTATGGGCTTCCAAATATCCCTTTGCCAATTCCACAAGAACAGCCTTAGCGAAAGGCTTCTGAAGGAAAGATGTAACTCTGTGAGATGAATTAACAGAGCACAGAGCAGTTTCTCAGAAAGCTTCTTTCCAGTTTTGAACGGAAGATATTTCCTTTTTCACCATAGCCCTCTATGGGCTTCCAAATATCCCTTTGCTAATTCCACAAGAACAGCCTTAGCGAAAGGCTTTTGAAGGAAAGATGTAACTCTGTGAGATGAATTAACAGAACACAGAGCAGTTTCTCAGAAAGCTTCTTTCCAGTTTTCAACGGAAGATATGTCCTTTTTCACTATAGCCCTATGGGTTTCCATATATCCCTTTGCCAATTCCACAAGAACAGCCTTAGCGATAGGCTTCTTGAAGGGAAAGATGTAACTCTGTGAGATGAATTAACAGAACACAGAGCAGTTTCTCAGAAAGCTTCTTTCCAGTTTTCAACGGAAAATATGTCCTTTTTCACTATAGCCCTCTATGGGTTTCCATATATCCCTTTGCCAATTCCACAAGAACAGCCTTAGCGATAGGCTTCTTGAATGGAAAGATGTAACTCTGTGAGATGAATTAACAGAACACAGAGCAGTTTCTCAGAAAGCTTCTTTCCAGTTTTGAACGGAAGATATTTCCTTTTTCACCATAGCCCTCTATGGGCTTCCAAATATCCCTTTGCCAATTCCACAAGAACAGCCTTAGCGAATGGCTTCTTGAAGGGAAAGATGTAACTCTGTGAGATGAATTAACAGAACACAGAGCAGTTTCTCAGAAAGCTTCTTTCCAGTTTTGAACGGAAGATATTTCCTTTTCACCATAGCCCTCTATGGGCTTCCAAATATCCCTTTGCCAATTCCACAAGAACAGCCTTAGCGAAAGGCTTCTTGAAGGGAAAGATGTAACTCTGTGAGATGAATTAACAGAACACAGAGCAGTTTCTCAGAAAGCTTCTTTCCAGTTTTGAACGGAAGATATTTCCTTTTTCACTATAGCCCTATGGGCTTCCAAATATCCCTTTGCCAACTCCACAAGAACAGCCTTAGCGAAAGGCTTCTTGAAGGAAAGATGTAACTCTGTGAGATGAATTAACAGAACACAGAGCAGTTTCTCAGAAAGCTTCTTTCCAGTTTTGAACGGAAGATATTTCCTTCTTCACCATAGCCTCTATGGGCTTCCAAATATCCCTTTGCCAACTCCACAAGAACAGCCTTAGCGAAAGGCTTCTTGAAGGAAAGATGTAACTCTGTGAGATGAATTAACAGAACACAGAGCAGTTTCTCAGAAAGTTTCTTTCCAGTTTTGTACGGAAGATATTTCCTTTTCACCATAGCCTTCTATGGGCTTCCAAATATCCCTTTGCCAGTTCCACAAGAACAGCCTTAGCGATAGGCTTCTTGAAGGAAAGATGTAACTCTGTGAGATGAATTAACAGAACACAGAGCAGTTTCAGAAAGCTTCTTTCCAGTTTTGAACGGAAGATATTTCCTTTTTCACCATAGTCCTCTATGGGCTTCCAAATATCCCTTTGCCAACTCCACAAGAACAGCCTTAGCGAAAGGCTTCTTGAAGGAAAGATGTAACTCTGTGAGATGAATTAACAGAACACAGAGCAGTTTCTCAGAAAGCTTTTTCCAGTTTTGAACGGAAGATATTTCCTTTTCACCATAGCCCTCTATGGGTTTCCAAATATCCCTTTGCCAGTTCCACAAGAACAGCCTTAGCGAATGGCTTCTTGAAGGAAAGATGTAACTCTGTGAGATGAATTAACAGAACACAGAGCAGTTTCTCAGAAAGCTTCTTTCCAGTTTTGAACGGAAGATATTTCCTTTTCACCATAGCCCTCTATGGGCTTCCAAATATCCTTTGCCAATTCCACAAGAACAGCCTTAGCGAAAGGCTTCTTGAAGGAAAGATGTAACTCTGTGAGATGAATTAACAGAACACACAGCAGTTTCTCAGAAAGCTTCTTTCCAGTTTTGAGCGGAAGATATTTCCTTCTTCACCATAGCCCTCTATGGGTTTCCAAATATCCCTTGCCAATTCCACAAGAACAGCCTTAGCGAAAGGCTTCTTGAAGGAAAGATGTAACTCTGTGAGATGAATTAACAGAACACAGAGCAGTTTCTCAGAAAGCTTCTTTCCAGTTTTGAACGGAAGATATTTCCTTTTTCACCATAGCCCTCTATGGGCTTCCAAATATCCTTTGCCAATTCCACAAGAACAGCCTTAGCGAAAGGCTTCTTGAAGGAAAGATGTAACTCTGTGAGATGAATTAACAGAACACAGAGCAGTTTCTCAGAAAGCTTCTTTCCAGTTTTGACGGAAGATATTTCCTTTTTCACCATAGCCCTCTATGGGCTTCCAAATATCCTTTGCCAATTCCACAAGAACAGCCTTAGCGAAAGGCTTCTTGAAGGAAAGATGTAACTCTGTGAGATGAATTAACAGAACACAGAGCAGTTTCTCAAGCTTCTTTCCAGTTTTGAGCGGAAGATATTTCCTTTTTCACTATAGCCTCTATGGGCTTCCAAATATCCTTTGCCAATTCCACAAGAACAGCCTTAGCGAAAGGCTTCTTGAAGGAAAGATGTAACTCTGTGAGATGAATTAACAGAACACAGAGCAGTTTCTCAGAAAGCTTCTTTCCAGTTTTGAGCGGAAGATATTTCCTTCTTCACCATAGCCCTCTATGGGCTTCCAAATATCCTTTGCCAATTCCACAAGAACAGCCTTAGCGATAGGCTTCTTGAATGGAAAGATGTAACTCTGTGAGATGAATTAACAGAACACAGAGCAGTTTCTCAGAAAGCTTCTTTCCAGTTTTGTACGGAAGATATTTCCTTTTTCACCATAGCCTTCTATGGGCTTCCAAATATCCCTTTGCCAATTCCACAAGAACAGCCTTAGCGAATGGCTTCTTGAAGGGAAAGATGTAACTCTGTGAGATGAATTAACAGAACACAGATCAGTTCTTCAGAAAGCTTCTTTCCAGTTTAGAACGGAAGATATTTCCTTTTTCACCATAGCCCTCTATGGGCTTCCAAATATCCCTTTGCCAATTCCACAAGAACAGCCTTAGCGAAAGGCTTCTTGAAGTGAAAGATGTAACTCTGTGAGATGAATTAACAGAACACAGAGCACTTTCTCAGAAAGCTTCTCTCCAGTTTTGAACGGAAGATATTTCCTTTTTCACCATAGCCCTCTATGGGCTTCAAATATCCTTTGCTAATTCCACAAGAACAGCCTTAGCGAAAGGCTTTTGAAGGGAAAGATGTAACTCTGTGAGATGAATTAACAGAACACACAGCAGTTTCTCAGAAAGCTTCTTTCCAGTTTTGAACGGAAGATATTTCCTTCTTCACCATAGCCCTCTATGGGCTTCCAAATATCCCTTTGCTAATTCCACAAGAACAGCCTTAGCGAAAGGCTTCTTGAAGGAAAGATGTAACTCTGTGAGATGAATTAACAGAACACAGAGCAGTTTCTCAGAAAGCTTCTTTCCAGTTTTGAACGGAAGATATTTCCTTTTTCACCATAGCCTTCTATGGGCTTCCAAATATCCCTTTGCTAATTCCACAAGAACAGCCTTAGCGAAAGGCTTTTGAAGGAAAGATGTAACTCTGTGAGATGAATTAACAGAACACAGATCAGTTCTTCAGAAAGCTTTTCCAGTTTTGAACGGAAGATATTTCCTTTTTCACCATAGCCCTCTATGGGCTTCCAAATATCCTTTGCTAATTCCACAAGAACAGCCTTAGCGAAAGGCTTCTTGAAGGGGAAGATGTAACTCTGTGAGATGAATTAACAGAACACAGAGCAGTTTCTCAGAAAGCTTCTTTCCGGTTTTGAACGGAAGATATTTCCTTTTTCACCATAGCCCTCTAGGGGCTTCCAAATATCACTGCCAATTCCACAAGAACAGCCTTAGCGAAAGGCTTCTTGAAGAGAAAGATGTAACTCTGTGAGATGAATTAACAGAACACAGAGCAGTTTCTCAGAAAGCTTCTTTCCAGTTTTGAACGGAAGATATTTCCTTTTTCACCATAGCCCTCTATGGGCTTTCAAATATCCCTTTGCCAATTCCACAAGAACAGCCTTAGCGAAAGGCTTCTTGAAGTGAAAGATGTAACTCTGTGCGATGAATTAACAGAACACAGAGCAGTTTCTCAGAAAGCTTCTTTCCAGTTTTGAGCGGAAGATATGTCCTTTTCACTATAGCCCTCTATGGGTTTCCATATATCCCTTTGCCAATTCCACAAGAACAGCCTTAGCGATAGGCTTCTTGAAGGAAAGATGTAACTCTGTGAGATGAATTAACAGAACACAGAGCAGTTTCTCAAGCTTCTTTCCAGTTTTCAACGGAAGATATGTCCTTTTCACTATAGCCCTCTATGGGTTTCCAAATATCCTTTGCCAATTCCACAAGAACAGCCTTAGCGAAGGCTTCTTGAAGGAAAGATGTAACTCTGTGAGATGAATTAACAGAACACAGAGCAGTTTCTCAAGCTTCTTTCCAGTTTTGAAGCGGAAGATATTTCCTTTTCACCATAGCCCTCTATGGGCTTCCAAATATCCTTTGCCAATTCCACAAGAACAGCCTTAGCGAAAGGCTTCTTGAAGGAAAGATGTAACTCTGTGAGATGAATTAACAGAACACAGAGCAGTTTCTCAAGCTTCTTTCCAGTTTTGAGCGGAAGATATTTCCTTTTCACCATAGCCCTCTATGGGCTTCCAAATATCCCTTTGCCAATTCCACAAGAACAGCCTTAGCGAAAGGCTTCTTGAAGGAAAGATGTAACTCTGTGAGATGAATTAACAGAACACAGAGCAGTTTCTCAAGCTTCTTTCCAGTTTTGACGGAAGATATTTCCTTTTTCACCATAGCCCTCTATGGGCTTCCAAATATCCCTTTGCCAATTCCACAAGAACAGCCTTAGCGAAAGGCTTCTTGAAGGAAAGATGTAACTCTGTGAGATGAATTAACAGAACACAGAGCAGTTTCTCAAGCTTCTTTCCAGTTTTGAGCGGAAGATATTTCCTTTTTCACTATAGCCCTCTATGGGCTTCCAAATATCCCTTTGCCAATTCCACAAGAACAGCCTTAGCGAAGGCTTCTTGAAGGAAAGATGTAACTCTGTGAGATGAATTAACAGAACACAGAGCAGTTTCTCAAGCTTCTTTCCAGTTTTGAGCGGAAGATATTTCCTTTTCACCATAGCCCTCTATGGGCTTCCAAATATCCTTTGCCAATTCCACAAGAACAGCCTTAGCGAAAGGCTTCTTGAAGGAAAGATGTAACTCTGTGAGATGAATTAACAGAACACAGAGCAGTTTCTCAAGCTTCTTTCCAGTTTTGAGCGGAAGATATTTCCTTTTCACCATAGCCCTCTATGGGCTTCCAAATATCCTTGCCAATTCCACAAGAACAGCCTTAGCGAAAGGCTTCTTGAAGGAAAGATGTAACTCTGTGAGATGAATTAACAGAACACAGAGCAGTTTCTCAGAAAGCTTCTTTCCAGTTTTGAGCGGAAGATATTTCCTTTTCACCATAGCCCTCTATGGGCTTCCAAATATCCCTTTGCCAATTCCACAAGAACAGCCTTAGCGAAAGGCTTCTTGAAGGGAAAGATGTAACTCTGTGAGATGAATTAACAGAACACAGAGCAGTTTCTCAAGCTTCTTTCCAGTTTTGAGCGGAAGATATTTCCTTTTCACCATAGCCCTCTATGGGCTTCCAAATATCCTTTGCCAATTCCACAAGAACAGCCTTAGCGAAGGCTTCTTGAAGGAAAGATGTAACTCTGTGAGATGAATTAACAGAACACAGAGCAGTTTCTCAGAAAGCTTCTTTCCAGTTTTGACGGAAGATATTTCCTTTTCACCATAGCCCTCTATGGGCTTCCAAATATCCTTTGCCAATTCCACAAGAACAGCCTTAGCGAAAGGCTTCTTGAAGGGAAAGATGTAACTCTGTGAGATGAATTAACAGAACACAGAGCAGTTTCTCAGAAAGCTTCTTTCCAGTTTTCAACGGAAGATATGTCCTTTTTCACTATAGCCCTCTATGGGCTTCAAAATATCCCTTTGCCAATTCCACAAGAACAGCCTTAGCGAAAGGCTTCTTGAAGGGAAAGATGTAACTCTGTGAGATGAATTAACAGAACACAGAGCAGTTTCTCAGAAAGCTTCTTTCCAGTTTTCAACGGAAGATATGTCCTTTTTCACTATAGCCCTCTACGGGTTTCCATATATCCTTTTGCAAATTCCACAAGAACAGCCTTAGCGAAAGGCTTCTTGACGGGAAAGATGTAACTCTGTGAGATGAATTAACAGAACACAGAGCAGTTTCTCAGAAAGCTTCTTTCCAGTTTTCAACGGAAGATATGTCCTTTTTCACTATAGCCCTCTATGGGTTTCCATATATCCCTTTGTCAATTCCACAAGAACAGCCTTAGCGATAGGCTTCTTGAAGGGAAAGATGTAACTCTGTGAGATGAATTAACAGAACACAGAGCAGTTTCTCAGAAAGCTTCTTTCCAGTTTTCAACGGAAAATATGTCCTTTTTCACTATAGCCCTCTATGGGTTTCCATATATCCCTTTGCCAATTCCACAAGAACAGCCTTAGCGATAGGCTTCTTGAATGGAAAGATGTAACTCTGTGAGATGAATTAACAGAACACAGAGCAGTTTCTCAGAAAGCTTCTTTCCAGTTTTGAACGGAAGATATTTCCTTTTTCACCATAGCTCTCTATGGGCTTCCAAATATCCCTTTGCCAGTTCCACAAGAACAGCCTTAGCGAAAGGCTTCTTGAAGGGAAAGATGTAACTCTGTGAGATGAATTAACAGAACACAGAGCAGTTTCTCAGAAAGCTTCTTTCCAGTTTTGAACGGAAGATATTTCCTTTTTCAACGTAGCCCTCTATGGGCTTCGAAATATCCCTTTGCCAATTCCACAAGAACAGCCTTAGCGAAAGGCTTCTTGAAGGGAAAGATGTAACTCTGTGAGATGAATTAACAGAACACAGAGCAGTTTCTCAGAAAGCTTCTTTCCAGTTTTGAACGGAAGATATTTCCTTTTTCACCATAGCCCTCTAAGGGCTTCCAAATATCCCTTTGCCAATTCCACAAGAACAGCCTTAGCGAAAGGCTTCTTGAAGGGAAAGATGTAACTCTGTGAGATGAATTAACAGAACACAGAGCAGTTTCTCAGAAAGCTTCTTTCCAGTTTTGAACGGAAGATATTTCCTTTTTCACTATAGCGCTCTATGGGCTTCCAAATATCCCTTTGCCAATTCCACAAGAACAGCCTTAGCGAAAGGCTTCTAGTAGGGAAAGATGCAACTCTGTGAGATGAATTAACAGAACACAGAGCAGTTTCTCAGAAAGCTTCTTTCCAGTTTTGTACGGAAGATATTTCCTTCTTCACCATAGCCCTCTATGGGCTTCCAAATATCCCTTTGCCAATTCCACAAGAACAGCCTTAGCGAAAGGCTTCTTGAAGAGAAAGATGTAACTCTGTGAGATGAATTAACAGAACACAGAGCAGTTTCTCAGAAAGCTTCTTTCCAGTTTTCAACGGAAGATATGTCCTTTTTCACTATAGCCCTCTATGGGTTTCCATATATCCCTTTGCCAATTCCACAAGAACAGCCTTAGCGATAGGCTTCTTGAAGGGAAAGATGTAACTCTGTGAGATGAATTAACAGAACACAGAGCAGTTTCTCAGAAAGCTTCTTTCCAGTTTTGAACGGAAGATATTTCCTTTTCACCATAGCTCTCTATGGGCTTCCAAATATCCCTTTGCCAGTTCCACAAGAACAGCCTTAGCGAAAGGCTTCTTGAAGGGAAAGATGTAACTCTGTGAGATGAATTAACAGAACACAGAGCAGTTTCTCAGAAAGCTTCTTTCCAGTTTTGAACGGAAGATATTTCCTTTTTCAACGTAGCCCTCTATGGGCTTCCAAATATCCTTTGCCAATTCCACAAGAACAGCCTTAGCGAAAGGCTTCTTGAAGGAAAGATGTAACTCTGTGAGATGAATTAACAGAACACAGAGCAGTTTCTCAGAAAGCTTCTTTCCAGTTTTGAACGGAAGATATTTCCTTTTTCACCATAGCCCTCTAAGGGCTTCCAAATATCCCTTTGCCAATTCCACAAGAACAGCCTTAGCGAAAGGCTTCTTGAAGGGAAAGATGTAACTCTGTGAGATGAATTAACAGAACACAGAGCAGTTTCTCAGAAAGCTTCTTTCCAGTTTTGAACGGAAGATATTTCCTTTTTCACTATAGCGCTCTACGGGCTTCCAAATATCCCTTTGCCAATTCCACAAGAACAGCCTTAGCGAAAGGCTTCTAGTAGGGAAAGATGCAACTCTGTGAGATGAATTAACAGAACACAGAGCAGTTTCTCAGAAAGCTTCTTTCCAGTTTTGTACGGAAGATATTTCCTTCTTCACCATAGCCCTCTATGGGCTTCCAAATATCCCTTTGCCAATTCCACAAGAACAGCCTTAGCGAAAGGCTTCTTGAAGAGAAAGATGTAACTCTGTGAGATGAATTAACAGAACACAGAGCAGTTTCTCAGAAAGCTTCTTTCCAGTTTTGTACGGAAGATATTTCCTTTTTCACCGTATCCTTCTATGGGCTTCCAAATATCCCTTTGCCAATTCCACAAGAACAGCCTTAGCGAATGGCTTCTTGAAGGGAAAGATGTAACTCTGTGAGATGAATTAACAGAACACAGATCAGTTCTTCAGAAAGCTTTCCAGTTTTGAACGGAAGATATTTCCTTTTCACCATAGCCTCTATGGGCTTCCAAATATCCCTTTGCCAATTCCACAAGAACAGCCTTAGCGAAGGCTTCTTGAAGTGAAAGATGTAACTCTGTGAGATGAATTAACAGAACACAGAGCACTTTCTCAGAAAGCTTTCCAGTTTTGAGCGGAAGATATTTCCTTTTCACCATAGCCCTCTATGGGCTTCCAAATATCCCTTTGCCAACTCCACAAGAACAGCCTTAGCGAAAGGCTTCTTGAAGGGAAAGATGTAACTCTGTGAGATGAATTAACAGAACACAGAGCAGTTTCTCAGAAAGCTTCTTTCCAGTTTTGAACGGAAGATATTTCCTTTTTCACCATAGCCCTCTATGGGCTTCCAAATATCCTTTGCCAATTCCACAAGAACAGCCTTAGCGAAAGGCTTCTTGAAGGGAAAGATGTAACTCTGTGAGATGAATTAACAGAACACAGAGCAGTTTCTCAGAAAGCTTCTTTCCAGTTTTCAACGGAAGATATGTCCTTTTTCACTATAGCCCTCTATGGGTTTCCATATATCCCTTTGTCAATTCCACAAGAACAGCCTTAGCGATAGGCTTCTTGAAGGGAAAGATGTAACTCTGTGAGATGAATTAACAGAACACAGAGCAGTTTCTCAGAAAGCTTCTTTCCAGTTTTCAACGGAAAATATGTCCTTTTTCACTATAGCCCTCTATGGGTTTCCATATATCCCTTGGCCAATTCCACAAGAACAGCCTTAGCGAAAGGCTTCTTGAATGGAAAGATGTAACTCTGTGAGATGAATTAACAGAACACAGAGCAGTTTCTCAGAAAGCTTCTTTCCAGTTTTGAACGGAAGATATTTCCTTTTTCACCATAGCTCTCTATGGGCTTCCAAATATCCCTTTGCCAGTTCCACAAGAACAGCCTTAGCGAAAGGCTTCTTGAAGGGAAAGATGTAACTCTGTGAGATGAATTAACAGAACACAGAGCAGTTTCTCAGAAAGCTTCTTTCCAGTTTTGTACGGAAGATATTTCCTTTTTCAACGTAGCCCTCTATGGGCTTCGAAATATCCCTTTGCCAATTCCACAAGAACAGCCTTAGCGAAAGGCTTCTTGAAGGGAAAGATGTAACTCTGTGAGATGAATTAACAGAACACAGAGCAGTTTCTCAGAAAGCTTCTTTCCAGTTTTGAACGGAAGATATTTCCTTTTCACCATAGCCCTCTATGGGCTTCCAAATATCCTTTGCCAATTCCACAAGAACAGCCTTAGCGAAGGCTTCTTGAAGGGAAAGATGTAACTCTGTGAGATGAATTAACAGAACACAGAGCAGTTTCTCAGAAAGCTTCTTTCCAGTTTTGAACGGAAGATATTTCCTTTTCACCATAGCTCTATGGGCTTCCAAATATCCCTTTGCCAATTCCACAAGAACAGCCTTAGCGAAAGGCTTCTAGTAGGGAA
>JAKFHT010003092.1:0-11460 GCA_023783455.1 Erythrocebus patas | reverse complement strand
AACCTGTGAGATGAATTAACAGAACACAGAGCAGGTTCTCAGAAAGCTCTTTCCAGTTTGAACGGAAGATATTTTTCACCATAGCCTCTATGGGCTTCCAAATATCCCTTTGCCAATACCACAAGAACAGCCTCAGCGAAAGGCTTTTGAAGGAAAGATGTAACCTGTGAGATGAATTAACAGAACACAGAGCAGTTTCTCAAGCTTCTTTCCAGTTTGAACGGAAGATATTTTTCACCATAGCCCACTATGGGCTTCCAAATATCCCTTTGCCAATACCACAAGAACAGCCTCAGCGAAAGGCTTTTGAAGGAAAGATGTAACCTGTGAGATGAATTAACAGAACACAGAGCTGGTTCTCAGAAAGCTTCTTTCCAGTTTTGAACGGAAGATATTTTTCACCATAGCCTCTATGGGCTTCCAAATATCCCTTTGCTAATTCCACAAGAACAGCCTCAGCGAAAGGCTTTTGAAGGAAAGATGTAACCTGTGAGATGAATTAACAGAACACAGAGCTGGTTCTCAGAAAGCTTTTCCAGTTTGGAACTGAAGATATTCCTTTTTCACCATAGCCCACTATGGGCTTCCAAATATCCCTTTGCCAATACCACAAGAACAGCCTCAGCGAAAGGCTTCTTGAAGGAACGATGTAACTCTGTGAGATGAATTAACAGAAAACAGAGCAGTTTCAGAAAGCTTCTTTCCAGTTTTGAACGGAAGATATTTTTCACCATAGCCCACTATGGGCTTCCAAATATCCCTTTGCCAATACCACAAGAACAGCCTAGCGAAAGGCTTCTTGAAGGGAAAGATGTAACCTGTGAGATGAATTAACAGAACACAGAGCTGGTTCTCAGAAAGCTTTTCCAGTTTGGAACGGAAGATATTTCCTTTTTCACCATAGATCTCTAGGGGCTTCCAAATATCCCTTTGCCAATTCCACAAGAACAGCCTCAGCGAAAGGCTTCTTGAAGGGAAAGATGTAACTCTGTGAGATGAATTAACAGAACACTGAGCAGGTTCTCAGAAAGCTTCTTTCCAGTTTGGAACGGAAGATATTTACTTTTTCACCTTAGCCCTCTATGGGCTTCCAAATATCCCTTTGCCAATTCCACAAGAACACCCTTAGCGAAAGGCTTCTTGAAGGGAAAGATGTAACTCTGTGAGATGAATTAACAGAACACAGAGCAGTTTCTCAGAAAGCTTCTTTTCAGTTTGTAACGGAAGATATTTCCTTTTTCACCATAGCCCTCTATGGGCTTCCAATTATCCCTTTGCCAATTCCACAAGAACAGCCTTAGCGAAATGCTTCTTGAAGGGAAGGATGAAACTCTGTGAGATGAATTAACAGAAAACAGAGCAGTTTCTCAGAAAGCTTCTTTCCAGTTTGGAACGGAAGATATTTCCTTTTTCACCATAGCCCTCTATGTTCTTCCAAATATCCCTTTGCCAATTCCACAAGAACAGCCTTAGCGAAAGGCTTCTTGAAGGGAACGATGTAACTCTGTGAGATGAATTAACAGAACACAGAGCAGTTTGTCAGAAAGCTTCTTTCCAGTTTGGAACTGAAGATATTCCCTTTTTCACCATAGCCCTCTATGGGCTTCCAAATATCCCTTTGCCAATTCCACAAGAACAGCCTTAGCGAAAGGCTTCTTGAAGGGAAGGATGTAACTCTGTGAGATGAATTAACAGAACACAGAGCAGTTTCTCAGAAAGCTTCTTTCCAGTTTGGAACGGAAGTTATTTCCTTTTTCACCATAGATCTCTAGGGGCTTCCAAATATCCCTTTGCCAATACCACAAGAACAGCCTCAGCGAAAGGCTTCTTGAAGGGAAAGATGTAACTCTGTGAGATGAATTAACAGAACACAGAGCAGGTTCTCAGAAAGCTTCTTTCCAGTTTGGAACGGAAGATATTTACTTTTTCACCTTAGCCCTCTATGGGCTTCCAAATATCCCTTTGCCAATTCCACAAGAACAGCCTTAGCGAAAGGCTTCTTGAAGGGAAAGATGTAACTCTGTGAGATGAATTAACAGAACACAGAGCAGTTTCTCAGAAAGCTTCTTTCCAGTTTGAACGGAAGATATTTCCTTTTTCACCGTAGCCCTCTATGGGCTACCAAATATCACTTTGCCAATTCCACAAGAACAGCCTTAGCGAAAGGCTTTGAAGGGAAAGATGTAACTCTGTGAGATGAATTAACAGAACACAGAGCAGTTTGTCACAAAGCTTCTTTCCAGTTTGGAACGGAAGATATTTCCTTTTTCACCATAGCCCTCTATGGGCTTCCAAATATCCCTTTGCCAATTCCACAGAACAGCCTTAGCGAAAGGCTTCTTGAAGGGAAAGATGTAACTCTGTGAGATGAATTAACAGAACACAGAGCAGTTTCTCAGAAAGCTTCTTTCCAGTTTGGAACGGAAGATATTTCCTTTTTCACCTTAGATCTCTAGGGGCTTCGAAATATCCCTTTGCCAATTCCACAAGAACAGCCTTAGCGAAAGGCTTCTTGAAGGGAAAGATGTAACTCTGTGAGATGAATTAACAGAACAAAGAGCAGTTTCTCAGAAAGCTTCTTTCCAGTTTGGAGCGGAAAATATTTTGTTTTTCACCATAGCCGTCTATGGGCTTCCAAATATCCCTTTGCCAATTCCACAAGAACAGCCTCAGCGAAAGGCTTCTTGAAGGGAAAGATGTAACTCTGTGAGATGAATTAACAGAACAAAGAGCAGTTTCTCAGAAAGCTTCTTCCAGTTTGAACGGAAGATATTTCCTTTTCATCATAGTCCTCTATGGGCTTCCAAATATCCTTTGCTAATTCCACAAGAACAGCCTTAGCGAAAGGCTTCTTGAAGGGAAAGATGTAACTCTGAGATGAATTAACAGAACCAGAGCAGTTTCTCAGAAAGCTTCTTTCCAGTTTCGAACGGAAGATATTTCCTTTTTCACCATAGCCCTCTATGGGCTTCCAAATATCCTTTGCTAATTCCACAAGAACAGCCTTAGCGAAAGGCTTTTGAAGGAAAGATGTAACTCTGTGAGATGAATTAACAGAACACAGAGCAGTTTCTCAGAAAGCTTCTTCCAGTTTGGAACGGAAGATATTTCCTTTTTCACCATAGCCCTCTATGGGCTTCCAAATATCCTTTGCCAATAACACAAGAACAGCCTTAGCGAAAGGCTTCTTGAAGGAAAGATGTAACTCTGTGAGATGAATTAACAGAACACAGAGCAGGTTCTCAGAAAGCTTCTTTCCAGTTTGGAACGGAAGATATTTACTTTTTCACCATAGCCCTCTATGGGCTTCCAAATATCCTTTGCTAATTCCACAAGAACAGCCTTAGCGAAAGGCTTCTTGAAGGAAAGATGTAACTTGTGAGATGAATTAACAGAACACAGAGCAGTTTCTCAGAAAGCTTGTTTCCAGCTTTGAACGGAAGATATTTTTTCACCATAGCCTCTATGGGCTTCCAAATATCCTTGCCAATTCCACAAGAAAAGCCTTAGCGAAATGTTTTGAAGGGAAGGATGTAACTCTGTGAGATGAATTAACAGAACACAGAGCAGTTTCAGAAAGCTTCTTTCCAGTTTGAACGGAAGATATTTCCTTTTCACCATAGCCCTCTATGGTCTTCCAAATATCCTTTGCTAATTCCACGAGAACAGCCTTAGCGAAAGGCTTGAAGGAACGATGTAACTCTGTGAGATGTATTAACAGAACACAGAGCAGTTTTTCAGAAAGCTTCTTTCCAGTTTGGAACGGAAGATATTTCCTTTTTCACCATAGCCTCTATGGGCTTCCAAATATCCCTTTGCCAATTCCACAAGAACAGCCTTAGCGAAAGGCTTCTTGAAGGAAAGATGTAACTCTGTGAGATGAATTAACAGAACACAGAGCAGTTTCTCAGAAAGCTTCTGCCAGTTTGGAACGGAAGATATTTCCTTTTTCACCATAGCCCTATGGGCTTCCAAATATCCCTTTGCCAATTCTACAAGAACAGCCTTAACGAAAGGCTTTGAAGGAACGATGTAACTCTGTGAGATGAATTAACAGAACACAGAGCAGTTTCGCAGAAAGCTTCTTTCCACTTTGGAACGGAAGATATTTCCTTTTTCACCATAGCCCTCTATGGTCTTCCAAATATCCCTTTGCCAATTCCACAAGAACAGCCTTAGCGAAAGGCTTCTTGAAGGGAAAGATGTAACTCTGTGAGATGAATTAACAGCACACAGAGCTGTTTGTCAGAAAGCTTCTTTCCAGTTTGGAACGTAAGATATTTCCTTTTTCACCATAGCCCTCTATGGGCTTCCAAATATCCCTTTGCCAATTCCACAAGAACAGCCTTAGCGAAAGGCTTCTTGAAGGGAAAGATGTAACTCTGTGAGATGAATTAACAGAACACAGAGCAGTTTCTCAGAAAGCTTCTTTCCAGGTCTGAACGGGAGATATTTCCTTTTTCACCATAGATCTCTAGGGCATTCCAAATATCCCTTTGCCAATACCACAAGAACAGCCTTAGCGAAAGGCTTCTTGAAGGGAAAGATGTAACTCTGTGAGATGAATTAACAGAACACAGAACAGTTTGTCAGAAAGCTTCTTTCCAGTATGGAACTGAAGATATTTCCTTTTTCACCATAGCCCTCTATGGGCTTCCAAATATCCCTTAATTCCCCAAGAACAGCCTTAGCGAAAGGCTTTGAAGGAAAGATGTAACTCTGTGAGATGAATTAACAGAACACAGAGCAGTTTCTCAGAAAGCTTCTTTCCAGTTTGAACGGAAGATATTTTTTTCACCATTGCCATCTATGGGCTTCCAAATATCCTTGCTAATTCCACAAGAACAGCCTTAACGAAAGGCTTCTTGCAAGGAAAGATGTAACTCTGTGAGATGAATTAACAGAACACAGAGCAGTTTCTCAGAAAGCTTCTTTCCTGTTTGAACGGAAGATATTTTTTTCAACATAGCCCTCTATGGGCTTCCAAATATCCCTTGCCAATTCCACATGAACAGCCTTAGCGAAAGGCTTTGAAGGGAAAGATGTAACTCTGTGAGATGAATTAACAGAACACAGAGCAGTTTCAGAAAGCTTCTTTCCAGTTTGAACGGAAGATATTTCCTTTTTCACCATAGATCTCTAGGGACTTCCAAATATCACTTTGCTAATTCCACATGAACAGCCTTAGCGAAAGGCTTCTTGAAGGAAAGATGTAACCTGTGAGATGAATTCACAGAACACAGAGCAGTTTCAGAAAGCTTCTTTCCTGTTTGAACGGAAGATATTTCCTTTTTCACCATAGATCTCTAGGGACTTCCAAATATCCTTTGCTAATACCACAAAAACAGCCTTATCGAAAGGCTTCTTGAAGGAAAGATGTAACCTGTGAGATGAATTAACAGAACAAAGAGCAGTTTCTCAGAAAGCTTTTTCCAGTTTTGAACGGAAGATATTTCCTTTTTCACCATAGCCTCTATGGGCTTCCAAATATCCCTTTGCTAATTCCACAAGAACAGCCTTAGGAAAGGCTTCTTGAAGGAAAGATGTAACTCTGTGAGATGAATTAACAGAACACAGAGCAGTTTCTCAGAAAGCTTCTTTCCAGTTTTCAACGGAAGATATTTCCTTTTTCACCATAGCCTCTATGGGCTTCCAAATATCCTTTGCCAATTCCACAAGAACAGCCTTAGCGAAAGGCTTCTTGAAGGGAAAGATGTAACTCTGTGAGATGAATTAACAGAACACAGAGCAGTTTCTCAGAAATCTTCTTCCAGTTTGGAACTGAAGATATTTCCTTTTTCACCATAGCCCTCTATGGGCTTCCAAATATCCTTTGCTAATTCCACAAGAACAGCCTTAGCGAAGGCTTCTTGAAGGGAAAGATGTAACTCTGTGAGATGAATTAACAGAACACAGAGTAGTTTCTCAGGAAGCTTCTTTCCACTTTGGAACGGAAGATATTTCACCATAGCCCTCTATGGGCTTCCAAATATCCTTTGCTACAATTCCACAAGAACAGCCTTAGCGAAAGGCTTCTTGAAGGAACGATGTAACTCTGTGAGATGAATTAACAGAACACAGAGCAGTTTGTCAGAAAGCTACTTTCCAGTTTGGAACGGAAGATATTTCCTTTTTCAACATAGCCCTCTACGGGCTTCCAAATATCCCTTTGCCAATTCCACAAGAACAGCCTTAGCGAAAGGCTTCTTGAAGGGAAAGATGTAACTCTGTGAGATGAATTAACAGAACACAGAGCAGTTTCTCAGAAAGCTTTTTCCAGTTTGGAACGGAAGATGTTTCCTTTTTCACCATAGTCCTCTATGGGCTTCCAAATATCCCTTTGCCAATTCCACAAGAACAGCCTTAGCGAAAGGCTTCTTGAAGGGAAAGATGTAACTCTGTGAGATGAATTAACAGAACACAGAGCAGTTTCTCAGAAAGCTTCTTTCCAGTTTGGAACGGAAGATATTTCCTTTTTCACCATAGCCATCTAAGGGCTTCCAAATATCCCTTTGCCAATTCCACAAGAACAGCCTTAGCGAAAGGCTTCTTGAAGGGATAGATGTAACTCTGTGAGATGAATTAACAGAACACAGAGCAGTTTCTCAGAAAGCTTCTTTCCAGTTTGGAACGGAAGATATTTCCTTTTTCACCATAGCCCTCTATGGGCTTCCAAATATCCTTTGCCAATTCCACAAGAACAGCCTTAGCGAATGGCTTCTTGAAGGGAAAGATGTAACTCTGTGAGATGAATTAACAGAACACTGAGCAGTTTCTCAGAAAGCTTCTTTCCAGTTTGGAACGGAAGTTATTTCCTTTTTCACCTTAGCCCTCTATGGGCTTCCAAATATCCCTTTGCCAATTCCACAAGAACAGCCTTAGCGAAAGGCTTCTTGAAGGGAAAGATGTAACTCTGTGAGATGAATTAACAGAACACAGAGCAGTTTCTCAGAAAGCTTCTTTCCAGTTTGGAACGGAAGATATTTACTTTTTCACCATAGCCCTATGGGCTTCCAAATATCCCTTTGCCAATTCCACAAGAACAGCCTTAGCGAATGGCTTCTTGAAGGGAAAGATGTAACTCTGTGAGATGAATTAACAGAACACAGAGCAGTTTCTCAGAAAGATTCTTTCCAGTTTGGAACGGAAGATATTTCCTTTTTCACCTTAGCCCTCTATGGGCTTCCAAATATCCCTTTGCCAATTCCACAAGAACAGCCTTAGCGAAAGGCTTCTTGAAGGGAAAGATGTAACTCTGTGAGATGAATTAACAGAACACAGAGCAGTTTCTCAGAAAGCTTCTTTCCAGTTGGGAACGGAAGATATTTCCTTTTTCACCATAGCCCTCTATGGGCTTCCAAATATCCCTTTGCCAATTCCACAAGAAAAGCCTTAGCGAAAGGCTTCTTGAAGGGAAAGATGTAACTCTCTGAGATGAATTACCAGAACACAGAGCAGTTTCTCAGAAAGCTTCTTTCCAGTTTGGAACGGAAGATATTTCCTTTTTCACCATAGCCCTCTAAGGGCTTCCAAATATCCCTTTGCCCATTCCACAAGAACAGCCTTAGCGAAACGCTTCTTGAAGGGAAAGATGTAACTCTGTGAGATGAATTAACAGAACACAGAGCAGTTTGTCAGAAAGCTTCTTTCCAGTTTGGAACAGAAGATATTTCCTTTTTCACCATAGCCCTCTATGGGCTTCCAGATATCCCTTTGCCAATTCCACAAGAACAGCCTTAGCGAAAGGCTTCTTGAAGGGAAGGATGTAACTCTGTGAGATGAATTAACAGAACACAGAGCAGTTTCTCAGAATGCTTCTTTCCACTTTGGAACGGAAGTTATTTCCTTTTTCACCATAGATCTCCAGGGGCTTCCAAATATCCCTTTGCCAATACCACAAGAACAGCCTCAGCGAAAGGCTTCTTGAAGGGAAAGATGTAACTCTGTGAGATGAATTAACAGAACACAGAGCAGGTTCTCAGAAAGCTTCTTTCCAGTATGGAAAAAAAGATATTTACTTTTTCACCTTAGCCCTCTATGGGCTTCCAAATATCCCTTTGCCAATTCCACAAGAACAGCCTTAGCGAAAGGCTTCTTGAAGGGAAAGATGTAACTCTGTGAGATGAATTAACAGAACACAGAGCAGTTTCTCAGAAAGCTTCTTTCCAGTTTGAACGGAAGATATTTCCTTTTTCACCGTAGCCCTCTATGGGCTTCCAAATATCCCTTTGCCAATTCCACAAGAACAGCCTTAGCGAAAGGCTTCTTGAAGGAAAGATGTAACTCTGTGAGATGAATTAACAGAACACAGAGCAGTTTCTCAGAAAGCTTCTTTCCAGTTTGGAACGGAAGATATTTCCTTTTTCACCATAGCCCTCTAGGGGCTTCCAAATATCCCTTTGCCAATTCCACAAGAACAGCCTTAGCGAAAGGTTTCTTGAAGGGAAAGATGTAACTCTGTGAGATGAATTAACAGAACACAGAGCAGTTTCTCAGAAAGTTTCTTTCCAGTTTGGAACGGAAGATATTTCCTTTTTCACCATAGCCCTCTATGGTCTTCCAAATATCCCTTTGCCAATTCCACAAGAACAGCCTTAGCGAAAGGCTTCTTGAAGTGAAAGATGTAACTCTGTGAGATGAATTAACAGAACACAGAGCAGTTTCTCAGAAAGCTTCTTTCCAGTTCTGAACGGGAGATATTTCCTTTTTCACCATAGATCTCTAGGGGCTTCCAAATATCCCTTTGCCAATACCACAAGAACAGCCTTAGCGAAAGGCTTCTTGAAGGGAAAGATGTAACTCTGTGAGATGAATTAACAGAACACAGAGCAGTTTCTCAGAAAGCTTCTTTCCAGTTTGGAACGGAAGATATTTCCTTTTTCACCATAGCCCTCTAAGGGCTTCCAAATATCCCTTTCCCCATTCCACAAGAACAGCCTTAGCGAAAGGCTTCTTGAAGGGAAAGATGTAACTCTGTGAGATGAATTAACAGAACACAGAGCAGTTTGTCAGAAAGCTTTTCCAGTTTGAACGGAAGATATTTTTTCACCATAGCCCTCATGGGCTTCCAAATATCCCTTTGCTAATTGCACAAGAACAGCCTTAGCGAAAGGCTTCTTGAAGGGAAAGATGTAACTCTGTGAGATGAATTAACAGAACACAGAGCAGTTTCAGAAAGCTTCTTTCCAGTTTGAACAGAATATATTTTCTTTTTCACCATAGCCTCTATGGTCTTCCAAATATCCCTTTGCCAATTCCACAAGAACAGCCTTAGCGAAAGGCTTCTTGAAGGGAAAGATGTAACTCTGTGAGATGAATTAACAGAACACAGAGCAGTTTCTCAGAAAGCTTCTTTCCAGTTCTGAACGGGAGATATTTCCTTTTTCACCATAGATCTCTAGGGGCTTCCAAATATCCCTTTGCCAATACCACAAGAACAGCCTTAGCGAAAGGCTTCTTGAAGGGAAAGATGTAACTCTGTGAGATGAATTAACAGAACACAGAGCAGTTTCTCAGAAAGCTTCTTTCCAGTTTGGAACGGAAGATATTTCCTTTTTCACCATAGCCCTCTAAGGGCTTCCAAATATCCCTTTGCCAATTCCACAAGAACAGCCTTAGCGAAAGGCTTTTGAAGGAAAGATGTAACTCTGTGAGATGAAGTAACAGAGCACAGAGCAGTTTGTCAGAAAGCTTTTCCAGTTTGGAACGGAAGATATTTCCTTTTTCACCATAGCCTCTATGGGCTTCCAAATATCCCTTTGCTAATTGCACAAGAACAGCCTTAGCGAAAGGCTTTTGAAGGAAAGATGTAACTCTGTGAGATGAATTAACAGAACACAGAGCAGTTTCTCAGAAAGCTTCTTCCAGTTTGAACAGAATATATTTTCTTTTTCACCATAGCCTCTATGGGCTTCCAAATATCCCTTTGCTAATTCCACAAGAACAGCCTTAGCGAAAGGCTTCTTGAAGGAAAGATGTAACTCTGTGAGATGAATTAACAGAACACAGAGCAGTTTCTCAGAAAGCTTCTTTCCAGTTTGGAACGGAAGATATTTCCTTTTTTCAAAATAGCCCTCATGGGCTTCCAAATATCCTTTGCCAATTCCACAAGAACAGCCTTAGCGAAAGGCTTCTGAAGGGAAAGATGTAACTCTGTGAGATGAATTAACAGAACACAGAGCAGTTTCTCAGAAAGCTTCTTTCCAGTTTGAACGGAAGATATTTCCTATTTCACCATAGATCTCTAGGGACTTCAAATATCCCTTTGCCAATACCACAAGAACAGCCTTAGCGAAAGGCTTTTGAAGGAAAGAAGATGTAACCTGTGAGATGAATTAACAGAACACAGAGCAGTTTCTCAGAAAGCTTCTTTCCAGTTTGAACGGAAGATATTTCCTTTTTCACCATAGCCCTCTATGGGCTTCCAAATATCCTTTGCTAATTCCATAAGAACAGCCTTAGCGAAAGGCTTTTGAAGGGAAAGATGTAAGTCTGTGAGATGAATTAACAGAACACAGAGCAGTTTCTCAGAAAGCTTCTTTCCAGTTTGAACGGAAGATATTTCTTTTTCACCATAGCCCCTATGGGCTTCCAAATATCCCTTTGCTAATTCCACAAGAACAGCCTTAGGGAAAGGCATCTTGAAGGGAAAGATGTAACTCTGTGCGATGAATTAACAGAACACAGAGCAGTTTCTCAGAAAGCTTCTTTCCAGTTTGAACGGAAGATATTTCTTTTTCACCATTGCCGTCTATGGGCTTCCAAATATCCTTGCTAATTCCACAAGAACAGCCTTAGCTAAAGGCTTCTGAAGGAAAGATGTAACTCTGTGAGATGAATTAACAGAACACAGAACAGTTTCTCAGAAAGCTTCTTTCAGTTTGAACGGAAGATATTTCCTTTTTCAACATAGCCTCTATGGGCTTCCAAATATCCCTTTGCTAATTCCACAAGAACAGCCTTAGCGAAAGGCTTCTTGAAGGAAAGATGTAACTCTGTGAGATGAATAAACAGAACACAGAGCAGTTTCTCAGAAAGCTTCTTTCCAGTTTGAACGGAAGATATTTCCTTTTTTCACCATAGATCTCTAGGGACTTCCAAATATCCTTTGCTAATACCACAAGAACAGCCTTAGCGAAAGGCTTCTTGAAGGAAAGATGTAACCTGTGAGATGAATTAACAGAACACAGAGCAGTTTCTCAGAAAGCTTCTTTCCAGTTTGGAACGGAAGATATTTCCTATTTCACCATAGCCCTCTATGGGCTTCCAAATATCCCTTGCTAATTCCATAAGAACAGCCTTAGCGAAAGGCTTCTTGAAGGGAAAGATGTAAGTCTGTGAGATGAATTAACAGAACACAGAGCAGTTTGTCAGAAAGCTTCTTTCCAGTTTGAACGGAAGATATTTCTTTTTCACCATAGCCCTATGGGCTTCCAAATATCCCTTTGCTAATTCCACAAG
>JAKFHT010003091.1:0-11464 GCA_023783455.1 Erythrocebus patas | reverse complement strand
GCAGTTTCTCAGAAAACTTCTTTCCAGTTTTTAACGGAAGATATTTCCTTTTCACCATAGCCCTATGGGCTTCCAAATATCACTTTGCCAATTTCACAAGAACAGCCTTAGAAAGGATTCTTGAAGGAAAGCTGTAACTCTGTGAGATGAATTAAGAGAACACAAAGCAGTTTCTCAGAAAGCTTCTTTCCAGTTTATAACGGCAGATATTTCCTTTTCAAAATAGCACTCTATGGGCTTCCAAATATCACTTTGCCATTCCACAAGAACAGTCTTAGAAAGGCTTCTTGAGGAAAGCTGTAACTCTGTGAGATGAATTAACAGAACACAAAGCAGTTTCTCAGAAAGCTTCTTTCCAGTTTTGAACGGAAGATATTTTTCACCATAGCCTCTATGGGCTTCCAAATATCACTTTGCCATTCCACAAGAACGGTCTTAGAGAAAGGCTTCTTCAGAGGAAAGCTGTAAGTCTGTGAGATGAATTAACAGAACACAAAGCAGTTTCTCAGAAAGCTTCTTTCCAGTTTTGAACGGAAGATATTTTTCACCATAGCCCTATGGGCTTCCAAATATCACTTTGCCATTCCACAAGAACGGTCTTAGAGAAAGGCTTCTGAAGGAAAGATGTAACTCTGTGAGATGAATTAACAGAACACAAAGCAGTTTCTCAGAAGCTTCTTTCTAGTTTTTAACGGAAGATATTTTTCACCATAGCCTCTATGGGCTTCCAAATATCACTTTGGAAATTCCACAAGAACGGTCTTAGAGAAAGGCTTCTGAAGGAAAGATGTAACTCTGTGAGATGAATTACCAGATCAAAAGCAGTTTCTCAGAAAGTTTCTTTCCAGTTTTCAACGGAAGATATTTTTCACCATAGCCTCTATGGGCTTCCAAATATCACTTTGGAAATTCCACAAGAACGGTCTTAGAGAAAGGCTTCTGAAGGAAAGATGTAACTCTTTGAGATGAATTAACAAAACACAAAGCAGTTTCTCAGAAAACTTCTTTCCAGTTTTCAACGGAAGATATTTCCTTTTCACAATAGCCCTCTATGGGCTTCCAAATATCACTTTGGAAATTCCACAAGAACAGCCTTACGAAAGGATTCTGGAAGGAAAGATGTAACTCTGTGAGATGAATTAACAAAATACAAAGCAGTTTCTCAGAAAGCTTCTTTCCAGTTTTCAACGGAAGATATTTCCTTTTTCACCATAGCCCTCTATGGGCTTCCAAATATCACTTTGGAAATTCCACAAGAACGGTCTTAGAGAAAGGCTTCTTCAGGGGAAAGCTGTAACACTGTGAGATGAATTAAGAGAACACAAAGCAGTTTCTCAGAAAGCTTCTTTCCAGTTTATAACGGCAGATATTTCCTTTTTCACCATAGCCCTCTATGGGCTTCCAAATATCACTTTGCCATTTCCACAAGAACAGCCTTACCGAAAGGATTCTGGAAGGGAAAGATGTAACTCTGTGAGATGAATTAACAGAACACAAAGCAGTTTCTCAGAAAGCTTCTTTCTAGTTTTTAACGGAAGATATTTCCTTTTTCACAATAGCCCTCTATGGGCTTCCAAATATCACTTTGCAAATTCCACATGAACAGTCTTAGAGAAAGGCTTCTTGAATGGAAAGCTGTAACTCTGTGAGATGAATTACCAGATCAAAAGCAGTTTCTCAGAAAGCTTCTTTCCAGTTTTGAACGGAAGATATTTCCTTTTCACCATAGCCCTCTATGGGCTTCCAAATATCACTTTGCCAATTCCATAAGAACAGCCTTAGCGAAGACTTCTAAAATGGAAAGATGAACCTCTGTGAGATGAGTTAACAGAACACAAAGCAGTTTCTCAGAAAGCTCCTTTCCAGTTTTAACGGAAGATATTTCCTTTTCACCATAGCCTCTATGGGCTTCCAAATATCACTTTGCCAATTCCACAAGAACAGCCTTAGCGAAAGGCTTCCTGCAGGAAAGATGTAACTCTGTGAGATGAATTAACAAAATACAAAGCAGTTTCTCAGAAAGCTTCTTTCCAGTTTTAAACGGAAGATATTTCCTTTTTCAAAATAGCACTCTATGGGCTTCCAAATATCACTTTGGAAATTCCACAAGAACGGTCTTAGAGAAAGGCTTCTTCAGAGGAAAGCTGTAACACTGTGAGATGAATTAAGAGAACACAAAGCAGTTTCTCAGAAAGCTTCTTTCCAGTTTATAACGGCAGATATGTCATTTTTCACCATAGCCCTCTATGGGCTTCCAAATATCACTTTGCCAATTCCACAAGAACAGCCTTACCGAAAGGATTCTGGAAGGGAAAGATGTAACTCTGTGAGATGAATTAACAGAACACAAAGCAGTTTCTCAGAAAGCTTCTTTCCAGTTTTTAAAGGAAGATATTTACTTTTTCACCATAGCCCTCTACGGGCTTCCAAATATCGCTTTGCCAATTCGATAAGAACAGCCTTAGCTAAATTCTTCTTGAAGGGAAATATGTAACTCTGTGAGATGAATTAACAGAACACAAAGCAGTTTCTCAGAAAGCTTCTTTCCAGTTTTTAACGGAAGATATTTTCTTTTTCACCATAGCCCTCTATGGGCTTACAAATATCAATTTGCCAATTCCACAAGGACAGCCTTAGCGAAAGGATTCTTGAAGGTAAAGCTGTACCTCTGTGAGATGAATTAACAGAACACAAAGCAGTTTCTCAGAAAACTTCTTTCCAGTTTTTAACGGAAGATATTTCCTTTTTCACCATAGCCCTCTATGGGCTTCCAAATATCACTTTGCCAATTACACAAGAACAGACTTACCGAAAGGCTTCTTGAAAGGAAAGATGTAACTCTTTGAGATGAATTAACAGAACACAAAGCAGTGTCTCAGAAAGCTTCTTTCTAGTTTTTAACGGAAGTTATTTCCTTCTTCACCATAGCCCTCTATGGGCTTCCAAATATCACTTTGCCAATTCTACAAGAACAGCCTTAGCTAAATTCTTCTTGAAGGGAATGATGTAACTCTGTGAGATGAATTCACAGAACACAAAGCAGTTTCTCAGAAAGCTTCTTTCCAGTTTTTAACGGAAGATATTTCCTTTTTCACCATGGCCATCTATGGGGTTCCAAATATCACTTTGCCAATTCCACAAGAACAGTCTTAGAGAAAGGATTCTTGAGGGGAAAGCTGTAACTCTGTGAGATGAATTAACAGAACACAAAGCAGTTTCTCAGAAAACTTCTTTCAAGTTTTTAACGGAAGATATTTCCTTTTTCACAGTAACCGTCTCTGGGATTCCAAATATGACTTTGGAATTCCGCAAGAACAGCCTCAGCGAAACGCTTCTTGAAGGGAAAGATGTAACTGTTTGAGATGAATTAACAGAACACAAAGCAGTTTCTCAGAAAGCTTCTTTCCAGTTTTTAACGCAAGATATTTCCTTTTTCACCATAGCCCTCTATGGGCTTCCAAATATCACTTTGCAAATTCCACAAGAACAGTCTTAGAGAAAGGCTTCTTGAATGGAAAGCTGTAACTCTGTGAGATGAATTACCAGAACAAAAAGCAATTTCTCAGAAAGCTTCTTTCCAGTTTTTAACGGAAGATATTTCCTTTTTCACCATAGCCCTCTATGGGCTTCGAAATATCACTTTGCCTATTCGATAAGAACAGACTTACCGAAAGGGTTCTTGAAGGGAAAGATGTAACTCTTTGAGATGAATTAACAGAACACAAAGCAGTTTCTCAGAAAGCTACTTTCCAGTTTTTAACGGAAGTTATTTCCTTTTTCACCATAGCCCTCTATGGGCTTCCAAATATCACTTTGCCAATTCCACAAGAACAACCTTAGCTAAAGGTTTCTTGAAGGGAAAGCTGTACCTCTGTGAGATGAATTAACAGAACACAAAGCAGTTTCTCAGAAAGCTTCTTTCCAGTTTTTAACGGAAGGTATTTCCTTTTTCACCATAGCCCTCTAAGGGCTTCCAAATATCACTTTGCCAATTCTACAAGAACAGCCTTAGCGAAAGGCTTCTTCAAGGGAAAGATGTAACTCTGTGAGATGAATTCACAGAACACAAAGCAGTTTCTCAGAAAGCTTCTTTCCAGTTTTTAACGGAAGATATTTCCTTTTTCACCATGGCCATCTATGGGCTTCCAAATATCACTTTGCCAATTCCACAAGAACAGTCTTAGAGAAAGGATTCTTGAGGGGAAAGCTGTACCTCTGTGAGATGAATTTACAGAACACAAAGCAGTTTCTCAGAAAACTTCTTTCAAGTTTTTAACAGAAGATATTTCCTTTTTCACAATAGCCGTCACTGGGATTCCAAATATCACTTTGGAATTCCGTAAGAACAGCCTCAGCGAAAGGCTTCTTGAAGGGAAAGATGTAACTTCTTGAGATGAATTAACAGAACACAAAGCAGTTTCTCAGAAAGCTTCTTTCCAGTTTTTAACGCAAGATATTTCCTTTTTCACCATAGCCCTCTATGGGCTTCCAAATATCACTTTGCAAATTCCACAAGAACAGTCTTAGAGAAAGGATTCTTGAATGGAAAGCTGTAACTCTGTGAGATGAATTACCAGAACACAAAGCAGTTTCTCAGAAAGCTTCTTTCCAGTTTTGAACGGAAGATATTTCCTTTTTCACCATAGCCCTCTATGGGCTTCCAAATATCACTTTGCCAATTTCACAAGAACAGCCTTACCGAAAGGATTCTTGAAGGGAAAGCTGTAAGTCTGTGAGATGAATTAACAGAACACAAAGCAGTTTCTCAGAAAGCTTCTTTCCAGTTTTTAACGGAAGATATTTCCTTTTTCACCATAGCCCTCTACGGGCTTCCAAATATCGCTTTGCCAATTCGATAAGAACAGCCTTAGGTAAATTCTTCTTGACGGGAAAGATGTAACTCTGTGAGATGAATTAAGAGAACACAAAGCAGTTTCCCAGAAAACTTCTTTCAAGTTTTTAACAGAAGATATTTCCTTTTTCACAATAGCTGTCTCTGGGATTCCAAATATGACTTTGGAATTCCGCAAGAACAGCCTCAGCGAAAGGCTTCTTGAAGGGAAAGATGTAACTCTTTGAGATGAATTAACAGAACACAAAGCAGTTTCTCAGAAAGCTTCTTTCCAGTTTTTAACGCAAGATATTTCCTTTTTCACCATAGCCCTCTATGGGCTTCCAAATATCACTTTGCAAATTCCACAAGAACAGTCTTAGAGAAAGGCTTCTTGAATGGAAAGCTGTAACTCTGTGAGATGAATTACCAGATCAAAAAGCAGTTTCTCAGAAAGCTTCTTTCCAGTTTTGAACGGAAGATATTTCCTTTTTCACCATAGCCCTCTATGGGCTTCCAAATATCACTTTGCCAATTCCACAAGAACAGCCTTAGCGAAAGGCTTCCTGAAGGGAAAGATGTAACTCTGTGAGATGAATTAACAAAATACAAAGCAGTTTCTCAGAAAGCTTCTTTCCAGTTTTCAACGGAAGATATTTCCTTTTTCACCATAGCCCTCTATGGGCTTCCAAATATCACTTTGGAAATTCCACAAGAACGGTCTTAGAGAAAGTCTTCTTCAGGGGAAAGCTGTAACACTGTGAGATGAATTAAGAGAACACAAAGCAGTTTCTCAGAAAGCTTCTTTCCAGTTTATAACGGCAGATATTTCCTTTTTCACCATAGCCCTCTATGGGCTTCCAAATATCACTTTGCCATTTCCACAAGAACAGCCTTACCGAAAGGATTCTGGAAGGGAAAGATGTAACTCTGTGAGATGAATTAACAGAACACAAAGCAGTTTCTCAGAAAGCTTCTTTTTAGTTTTTAACGGAAGATATTTCCTTTTTCACAATAGCCCTCTATGGGCTTCCAAATATCACTTTGCAAATTCCACATGAACAGTCTTAGAGAAAGGCTTCTTGAATGGAAAGCTGTAACTCTGTGAGATGAATTACCAGATCAAAAAGCAGTTTCTCAGAAAGCTTCTTTCCAGTTTTGAACGGAAGATATTTCCTTTTTCACCATAGCCCTCTATGGGCTTCCAAATATCACTTTGCCAATTCCATAAGAACAGCCTTAGCGAAAGACTTCTAAAATGGAAAGATGAACCTCTGTGAGATGAGTTAACAGAACACAAAGCAGTTTCTCAGAAAGCTCCTTTCCAGTTTTTAACGGAAGATATTTCCTTTTTCACCATAGCCCTCTATGGGCTTCCAAATATCACTTTGCCAATTCCACAAGAACAGCCTTAGCGAAAGGCTTCCTGCAGGGAAAGATGTAACTCTGTGAGATGAATTAACAAAATACAAAGCAGTTTCTCAGAAAGCTTCTTTCCAGTTTTCAACGGAAGATATTTCCTTTTTCACCATAGCACTCTATGGGCTTCCAAATATCACTTTGGAAATTCCACAAGAACGGTCTTAGAGAAAGGCTTCTTCAGAGGAAAGCTGTAACACTGTGAGATGAATTAAGAGAACACAAAGCAGTTTCTCAGAAAGCTTCTTTCCAGTTTATAACGGCAGATATGTCATTTTTCACCATAGCCCTCTATGGGCTTCCAAATATCACTTTGCCAATTCCACAAGAACAGCCTTACCGAAAGGATTCTGGAAGGGAAAGATGTAACTCTGTGAGATGAATTAACAGAACACAAAGCAGTTTCTCAGAAAGCTTCTTTCTAGTTTTTAACTGAAGATATTTCCTTTTTCACAATAGCCCTCTACGGGCTTCCAAATATCGCTTTGCCAATTCGATAAGAACAGCCTTAGCTAAATTCTTCTTGAAGGGAAAGATGTAACTCTGTGAGATGAATTAACAGAACACAAAGCAGTTTCTCAGAAGGCTTCTTTCCAGTTTTTAACGAAAGATATTTTCTTTTTCACCATAGCCCTCTATGGGCTTACAAATATCACTTTGCCAATTCCACAAGGACAGCCTTAGCGAAAGGATTCTTGAAGGGAAAGCTGTACCTCTGTGAGATGAATTAACAGAACACCAAGCAGTTTATCAGAAAGCTTCTTTCCAGTTTTTAACGGAAGATATTTCCTTTTTCACCATAGCCCTCTATGGGCTTCCAAATATCACATTGCAAATTCCACAAGAACAGACTTACCGAAAGGCTTCTTGAAAGGAAAGATGTAACTCTTTGAGATGAATTAACAGAACACAAAGCAGTGTCTCAGAAAGCTTCTTTCCAGTTTTTAAAGGAAGATATTTCCTTTTTCACCATAGCCCTCTATGGGCTTCCAAATATCACTTTGCCAATTCCACAAGAACAGCCTTACAGAAAGGCTTCTTAAAGGGAAAGCTGTAACTCTGTGAGATGAAATAACAGACCACAAAGCAGTTTCTCAGAAAGATTCTTTCTAGTTTTTAACGGAAGATATTTCCTTTTTCACCAAGCCCGCTGTGGGCATCCAAATATCACTTTGCCAATTCCACATGAACAGTATTATAGAAAGGCTTTTGAAGGAAAGCTGTAACTCTTTGAGATGAATTAACAGAACACAAAGCAGTTTCTCAGAAAGCTTCTTTCCAGTTTTAACGGAAGATATTTCCTTTTCACCATAGCCTCTATGGGCTTCCAATATCACTTTGCAAATTCCACAACAAAAGTCTTGGAGAAAGGCTTTTTGAGGGAAAGCTGTAACTCTGTGAGATGAATTAACAGAACACAAAGCAGTTTCTCAGAAAGCTTCTTTCCAGTTTTTAACGGAAGATATTTCCTTTTCACCATAGCCCTCTATGGGCTTCCAAATATCACTTTGCAAATTCCACAAGAACAGTCTTAGAAAAGGCTTCTTGAGGGAAAGCTGTAAGTCTGTGAGATGAATTAACAGAACACAAAGCAGTTTCTCAGAAAGCTTCTTTCCAGTTTTTAACGGAAGATATTTCCTTTTTCACCATAGCCCTCTATGGGCTTCCGAATATCACTTTGCAAATTCCACAACAAAAGTCTTGGAGAAAGGCTTTTTGTAGGGAAAGCTGTAAGACTTTGAGATGAATTAACAGAACACAAAGCAGCTTCTCAGAAAGCTTCTTTCCAGTTTTTAACGGAAGATATTTCCTTTTTCACCATAGCCCTCTATGGGCTTCCAAATATCACTTTGCAAATTCCACAAGAACAGTCTTAGAAAAAGGCTTCTTGAGGGGAAAGCTGTACCTCTGTGAGATGAATTAACAGAACACAAAGCAGTTTCTCAGAAAGCTTCTTTCCAGTTTTTAACGGAAGATATTTCCTTTTTCACCATAGCCCTCTATGGGCTTCCAAATATCACTTTGCCAATTCCACAAGAACAGCCTTAGCGAAAGGCTTCTGGAAGGGAATGATGTAACTCTTTGAGATGAATTAACAAAACACCAAGGAGTTTCTCAGAAAGCTTCTTTCCAGTTTTTAACGGAAGATATTTCCTTTTTCACCATAGCCCTCTATGGGCTTCCCAATATCACTTTGCAAATTCCACAAGAACAGTATTAGAGAAAGGCTTCTTGAGGGGAAAGCTGTAACTCTTTGAGATGAATTAACAGAACACAAAGCAGTTTCTCAGAAAGCTTCTTTCCAGTTTTTAACGGAAAATATTTCCTTTTTCACCATAGCCCTCTATGGGCTTAAAAATATCACTTTGCCAATTCCACAACAACAGCCTTAGCATAAGGCTTCTTGAAGGGAAAGATGTAACTCTGTGAGATGAATTAACAGGACGCAAAGCAGTTTCTCAGAAAGCTTCTTTCCAGTTTTTAACGGAAGATATCTCCTTTTTCACCATAGCCCTTTATGGGCTTCCAAATATGACTTTGCCAATTCCACAAGAACAGCCTTTGCGAAAGGCTTCTCGAAGGGAAAGCTGTCCCTCTCTGAGATGAATTAACAGAACACCAAGCAGTTTCTCAGAAAGCTTCTTTCCAGTTTTTAACGGAAGATATTTCCTTTTTCACCATAGCCCTCTATGGGCTTCCAAATATCACTTTGCCAATTCCACAAGAACAGCCTTAGCGAAATGCTTCCTGAAGGGAAAGATGTAACTCTGTGAGATGAATTAACAAAACACAAAGCAGTTTCTCAGAAAGCTTCTTTCCAGTTTTCAACAGAAGATATTTCCTTTTTCACCATAGCCCTCTATGGGCTTCCAAATATCACTTTGCAAATTCCACAACAACGGTCTTAGAGAAAGGCTTCTTGAGGGGAAAGCTGTAACTCTGTGAGATGAATTAAGAGAACACAAAGCAGATTCTCAGAAAGCTTCTCTCCAGTTGTTAACGGAAGATATTTCCTTTTTCACCATCGCCCTCTAAGGGCTTCCATGTATCACTTTGCAAATTCCACAAGAACAGCCTTAGCAAGAGGCTTCTTAAAGGGAAAGCTGTAAGTCTGTGAGATGAATTAACAGAACACAAAGCAGGTTCTCAGAAAGCTTCTTTCCAGTTTTTAACGGAAGATATTTCCTTTTTCACCATAGCCCTCTACGGGGTTCGAAATATCGCTTTGCCAATTCGATAAGAACAGCCTTAGCTACATTCTTCTTCAAGGGAAAGATGTAACTATGTGAGACGAATTAACAGAACACAAAGCAGTTTCTCAGAAAGCTTCTTTCCAGTTTTTAACGGAAGATATTTTCTTTTTCACCACAGCCCTCTAAGGGCTTCCAAATATCACTTTGCCAATTCCACAAGAACAGTCTTAGAGAAAGGCTTCTTGAGGGGAAAGCTGTACCTCTGTGAGATGAATTAACAAAACACAAAGCAGTTTCTCATAAAGCTACTTTCCAGTTTTTAACGGAAGATATTTCCTTTTTCACCATAGCCCTCTATGGGCTTCCAAATATCACTTTGCCAATTCCACAAGAACAGTGTTAGAGAAAGGCTTCTTGAGGGAATGCTGTTACTCTGTGAGATGAATTAACAGAACACAAAGCAGTTTCTCAGAAACCTTTTTTCCAGTTTTTAACGGAAGATATTTCCTTTTTCACCATAGCCCTCTACGGGCTTCCAAATATCGCTTTGCCAATTCGATAAGAACAGCCTTAGCTAAATTCTTCTTGAAGGGAAAGATGTAACCCTGTGAGATGAATTAACAGTACAAAAAGCAGTTTCTCAGAAAGCTTCTTTCCAGTTTTTAACGGAAGATATTTCCTTTTTCACCATAGCCCTCTATGGGCTTACAAATATCACTTTGCATATTCCACAAGAATAGTATTAGAGAAAGGGTTCTTGAGGGGAAAGCTGTAACTCTTTGAGATGAGTTAACAGAACACAAAGCAGTTTCTAAGAAGGCTTCTTTCCAGTTTTTAACGGAAGATATTTCCTTTTTCACCATAGCCCTCTACGGGCTTCCAAATATCACCTTGCCAATTCCACAAGAACAGCCTTAGCGAAAGGCTTCTTGAAGGGAAAGATGTACCTCTGTGAGATGAGTTAACAGAACACAAAGCAGTTTCTCAAAAAGCTTCTTTCCAGTTTTTAACGGTAGATATTTCCTTTTTCACCATAGCCCTCTATGGGCTTCCAAATATCACTTTGCCAATTCCACAAGAACAGCCTTAGCGGAAGATTTCCTGAAGGGAAAGATGTAACTCTGTGAGATGAATTAACAAAATACAAAGCAGTTTCTCAGAAAGCTTCTTTCCAGTTTTCAACGGGAGATATTTCCTTTTCACCACTTAGACCTCTATGGGATTCCAAATATCACTTTGCCAATTCCACAAGAACAGCCTTAGCGAAAGGCTTCTTGAAGGAAAGATGTAACTCTGTGAGATGAATTAACAGGACACAAAGCAGTTTCTCAGAAAGCTTCTTTCCAGTTTTTAACGGAAGATATCTCCTTTTTCACCATAGCCCTCTAAGGGCTTCCAAATATCACTTTGCAAATTCCTCAAGAACGGTCTTAGAGAAAGGCTTCTTGAGGGGAAAGCTGTAACTCTGTGAGATGAACTAACAGAACACAAAGCAGTTTCTCAGAAAGCTTCTTTCCAGTTTTTAACGGTAGATATTTCATTTTTCACCATAGCCCTCTATGGGCTTCCAAATATCACTTTGCCAATTCCACAAGAAAAGTCTTAGAGAAAGGCTTCTTGAGGGGAAAGCTGTAACTCTGTGAGATGAATTAACAGAACACAAAGCAGTTTCTCAGAAAGCTTCTTTCCAGTTTTTAAAGGAAGATATTTCCTTTTCACCATAGCCCTCTATGGGCTTCCAAATATCACTTTGCAATTCACAAGAACAGCCTTAGCGGAAGATTTCCTGAAGGGAAAGATGTAACTCTGTGAGATGAATTAACAAAATACAAAGCAGTTTCTCAGAAAGCTTCTTTCCAGTTTTCAACGGGAGATATTTCCTTTTTCACCATAGCCCTCTATGGGATTCCAAATATCACTTTGCAAATTCCACAAGAACAGTCTTAGAAAGGCTTCTTGAGGAAAGCTGTAACTCTGTGACATGAATTAACAGAACACAAAGCAGTTTCTCAGAAAGCTT